>JAVGVS010001463.1:0-20431 GCA_032718565.1 Distichodus sexfasciatus
TATATATATATATATATAAAATGATTGTAGTTAATGTATTCTTTAATGCCTGTTATTAAACGTTTGTCATTACTGTTCTTTATCAACAGCTAATAGTCTAACAATAGTGTCACTTTTTAGACTGTGAAGTGGTGTGTTGGCTCCACAACTGCAGTCATGAACCCAGGTTTACCCCCCACCCCCCAATTGCGGGCAGCACTTGGTGTGTCTTCCTTAAGTAGGCCACCAAGCTAAGGATAATTGGGTTTGTAATTATTAAAAAGTCAAAAATGCAAATTAAGGTAACAGTATACTTTGTGGTCAAGACGGTGTCTGGCCATTTGACCTACATCTGCCTGCAAATACGCATAACCTTTTGCGTCTTAGCCTGGATTAGAACATAGAAATAATTATGGGACAATTCTTCAAACGGATTATGCCATAACTCTAATAGTTGTCATCTTTGTCACCAAGACGAAAGCTTCTGTCTTAATGCTGTAAATGGGTTTTTTTTCAAAGCTGTCCCTTCCTTAGCCTATTTCTTTAAGCATGGTCTGAGTAAAAGCTTAGAAGGAGCGCAGGGCCCCTTAAGAAGTGTCTTGCCATGATCATTATGGTCTGAAGGAGTATAAAGTATTGGGTTAAGCCACAGCTGAGGTGATAAAGCACTTGCAGAAGTTAATTGGAAAAAATAACCCTTTTCACTTTATTAATTTTTTCTCTTTTGCCAGATGACATTTGATTGAAAACATGATTGCTAACTTGACCTCATTGATACCATGAGTGGAAGTGAAGTGCGGCACACGCAGAATTAAGCTTGACCCCGCACCAAGCAACTTGATATTTCCACTCTAATCAAGATGAGTCTGTCCCGAGGGCAAATGGACAGCATAACTGAAATGTTTATGGCACAGAGGCATTAGTGATTTTTTTTTGAAAACAAGAATTAAAAGCGCTCTGCCACATGCCACGTCTTGCACCTTTTTCAGAAGAGTTCAGTAACTTAAAACCAGAAAAGCATATTTTATACATTATGCATCTCCACATTTGCTCTGCCTACAGCGTTTTGACAAGGTTATATTTTAAGTATGCTCATAAATTCACCTTTAGCCCAGTCAACATTCAAACATTTTTGTGCTATTATGGTTGTTAATTTAATTTAACCATAAAACGTTTTAAGAAATCAAGAAATTCTTAGGACATACAAAACATATCAAAAACATGTCAGTTGGTAGATTGGGTATACATTGCAAAAAAAAAGTAAAGAAAAAATTAAAGAGTATTATAGTGCAAACAAATAAGTCCTTATTTGGTTTTATTTTTGCTGGGTTTAATTCTACAAAAAGCAGACATGTTTTCTATGTACAACTAGAGTGTCAGTAGATCATGATCATGATTTAAGTAAAATACACTGTCACAACAACAGAAATATTAGAACAATGTTTTGACTACATTGTTAGAGTGCATTTACACAGTTTAAAGCGCTACAGCCTCAACAGTGGTAAAATATAAAAATCTAGACTTATAAATAGAAATTTGGTCCATTGACTTGGTTGCTATAATATTATTTACAAATTAGAATATTATTCCATGCCCTTGTCTGAAAATTCACTGAAAAAAGTCACCAAATTCTTTATATTTACATCCATGTAAAAAACAATGTGGTCTTAGTTACTACAAAATATAGAGTAATTATAAAATATGTCCTACTAAAAATTGTTTCCCTTTAAATGTGCTATGAAGCCAATAAATATGAAATTCTATATAAAATTAGTTGGTTAGTAGAAAGTGGCAGAGATATAGACTACATTAGTCTACTATGAAGCTGTCTCATGGTGCTCACAAACGAGACAAATGTACAAAAGGCACACATTCCAAGTTCCGGGATGGCACCATGTGCAGCGATAGTGTTGCCATTTGAAGGGAGGAAAAAGCGGCTAAAAAAGCAGAGCAGAGCAGCAGGGGAAAGGGGACGGTCCATATGAGCTGTGTATATTGGTTGCTATGGTTACACCAGGGACTCCAGGCTCTCGGCGGAACTTGCCGGGCCTCCTGGGACTGTGCCGTTGTTGTCGGAGGACAGGAGCGTTTTCTCATCTTCTTGGGTTCCGACCAGACTCAGGATGGCTTTGTAGAGGAATTGGTATTGTTCCTAAAAGAGAATCAACAAGACATTAGTTTTCCCATATGATTCTCATTTACAGTATTTAGCAGATGCTCATATCCAGAGCAACTGCCATTTCCTAGTTACAGGGACAGTCTCCCATGAGCAACTTGGGGTTAAGGGCCTTGCTCAAAAGCAAGTATCCTGCCTCTAGACCAACAATATCACCACCCCAAACATTATTTTCTTATTTGCAGCAGTAATATCTGAATGCCATAATTAAGAAATATTGGTTCAGTTGAATTATAATGTAACAGAAAGACACACAATGTCTGTGAAGATCCCCGGCCTCATAAGGTTGGTCATCTTGGCTACCAGATAAATGTCCACACATCTGTCAGCTTCTAATTGCTGGAGTAAGGTGAAGAGGGCACAAAACGTCCCAGCCGTCACACCCCCAAACCTGCAGATACAGCACAGGACACAGAGTTTAATTCAAGTTTTCGCAGAAGTCAAGTAGGCTAGTTTTATCAAGTCAGGCCAAGACAAGCAGAGCTTTTTTTCATGCAGACACATACTAGATCTGGACAATATATTCAATCATTAATTCAGTTTCTTAATATTAATATATATTATGTGTACATTTCTTATGCATATTATATATATTTATTTATACTATATACTATTTACACTATACTATATATACTATGTAATTTCAGAATTCCTGTTGTGCGCTATGTCATTGTCTACTTTGTTTTTCTAGTTCAAACCACACCTCAACTGGTGGGGTGGTAGTGGCTGAATAAGAGTGGAAAGAGATAAATTACACAGGAGCAGCACAGAGACAATGCAATGCTGTTCTGGGTTGGATCTACATTATACATTAGAAGGTCTGTCTCCATCCGCTGCTGTTACTAGAGTCAGGACAGAGGTGCCCTGTTTTGTTTGGGATTGAGTCGTGGCATATTCAAAAACAGAAGAGCTAAAAAAAGATCTTACTCATCATGTACAACCATAGGCCCCTCCTTAGTGCCCTGCTCCCTTCGGATCATGTTGACCAGCTCAAACACGTTACTCATGGGGCTGTCTGGGTTGGGCCAGCGAGGAGTTCGGTAATGTCTCACTTCCAGAGCGTAGTCATCCTTAAAGTAGATGGAGGATGGGGCAGTGGGGAGACGGGAGAAGGAGGGAGAGGCAGAAAATGAGTTCAGAACACTATGAATTAAAGAGGGAGCACAAAAGAGCATTTGACAAGCTGTTTATGTACATGTGTGAAATTGCACATGTGTCTGCACTGGATGGTGCTGGTAAGTTAGCATATGGGGTGTTGCTATCAGCTGCAGTAACTGAAGATACAGATGGGGATGCACAAGGTCTGTGAAAGAGAACAGATGTTTTCCGTGAGGCAAGCTCACTTTATCAGGCTCCACTTTGTCTTTTTAGCTCACAAGGCACACAAGACACATTCAACCAACAGTGGTGCATAGAGTAGCTAAAACACTGAACACAGTAGCTGATTCTTTACAAAGAAAATGACTCAAGTATGAGTTCAAAGTGACCTCTTATAATCGACCGATTAGAACCAACACCTACTTAAGTACTAAAGTAACTGTACTTACATAAAAAGTATTTTGCTGGTATTTATATGGGTATTCATTACAATAAACAGTATCAAAGTCTTAAATGTAAATTAAAAGTTGTTTTAACAACTATGGTACCAATTTACCAATTATTTGGTACTAATTACCTTTAATTCCAACAATGATAAAGACAAGGACTGTCTCACAAATCCTCATAACACTAGCAAGGAGTCACCAATTGCTTGGCTGTGTTACATCAACATTAGACACAGCTGCCTACAGGTGGCAATATCGTTCATTCATTCATTCATTCATTCATTCATTCATTCATTCATTCACTCATTCATTATCCAAACTGCATAATCCCAACTAGGGTCGCAGAGGGACCAGAGCCTATCCCGGAAATTTACGGGCGCAACCATGGGCAGGCGGCAACACACTGCAGGCCAATATCATACCTGCATTAAAATGTTTTTTACTGTTTCTGCAAAATGTAAAGTAATGATCACTGTCAACAGAAATGGAGTAAAAGGAAATGTGCAAAATTAAGAGTTCACTAAAAGTCCATTACCTGAGTGGCTTGCAGGATGTAATCCTGTATGATCAGCATCTCTTCATTAGACAGGCACACATGCTCCTCTCCTCTTAAAGAGACTGTGAACATCTTACAGCTGATTGGCTGATCCCTTCTGGGCCAAAATATAATTGACTCATTCTCCATCTGAACAGAAAAAATCAAGTAGCAACAGAATCAAGTACTGGGAATCTTCACTTACAATTGCACTTACTTACTGTCGTGCACTATAATGTGTAATATTCTCATATAAAATGATTTTTGAACGTAGAATGCTAGAAAATGGATCAATGATGAATTAAGTAAGTACCAAAAGGGCAAAACATTACTCACCAGGTTGGTTGTGTCTGGCAATGACACAATAACCTGAGCACTGTGGTCCCAAATCATTCTCCAAAAGTCCTTAACTGTTCCAGGCAAAGGATTCTGGGTAATGATGTACTCGTTGCTCTGCTGATAACCCTGCAAGAAAATAACCCATGTACATAACTATATAGCAAATAATATTAGTTATCACTAATATTTGCTTAACAATAATTTTATTTTTAAAAGTGCTATCAAAATGTCTCACCATTAAATAAGATGCATTGATGTAGTCTGAGGTCTCCTCTGCTGATGTCGATAAACACACTCTAGACTTCTCCACTAAAACAGACACCACCATTACAGTTACAACTGTGGCTGTCAGATGAAATGTTGCCCTTATGTTCCGTTCCTTTAGTTACAGTCTTTACAGTAAGCTATCTTTAACTTATGAAACAAACCAATTCTTAACCCTCTATATGATTTAATGATCAATGGAATACACAAGACCAAGGTTATGGAACCTACCAGGTATCAAAGAGCAGTTCCCATTCTTCTCTCTGTTGCAGTCTTTTAAAGCAGCAGAATAATCACATTGCTTGGCACTGGATTGGCTCACCAGCTGCAAAAGCATGAAGTATAACTATCACTACTGTGGATATAGAAGGGCTATAAACCTCTGTAAAAATGCAGGTTTTTGTGATGTAAAATATAAAAGCAAGATAACCTTTCTCCTCTCAAATACTGTAACACACCTCATGTCACACATCTGCCATCAAGTAAAGTTTACTCTGATTAACTCCAAATAAAGTTCAGCTCAATTGTCCTTGCATTTACTTTGTTGCAGAGAAAAGATGCAGAGAGTTTACACCAAAGCAATGAAGGGATCTCATTGTTGAAAGGCTATCAGTCAGAGTATGTTTCCATAGCATTAGATATACCATGGAAAACAGAAAAGACAGTCTTCAACAAGTGGAGAAAATATGGGACAATAGTGACATAACCAAGAAAGAAATGTACCTACATAATTAAAGAAGGCTGCCAACATGCCTACAGAAACACTGAAGGAGCTGCAAGAATTTCTGGCAAGATCAGATTGTGTACTACATGTGACTATAATCTCCTGTATTCTTCATATGGACTGTGCAGAAGGCTTGTAATACGGAGGCATCCTAGCTGGGTTACATTTTGCATAAAAAAATACATCAAGTCTCCCAAAAGCATGTGGGAAAATGTGTTATGGTCTGATTAAACTAGGATGAACAAAGATGGCCAAGGCAACATCATGCACAATTCAAGATGGAGGTAATTATGAAAAGTTTCTAATACCGGTCAATTCTTGCCTTTAGGTGTGTGCTATAAAGCTAACGATGGAGAGGATTTTCACACTTTAGCATGACAATGTCCCACAATATACATCCAAATCAGCAAAGGAATGTGACTAAAAAAAATCAAGTTTTGTAATGAAAACACGAGACTTCAGTCCTAAACCTAAAGGTGTTGTCTCTCTGTACATGTGTATAGTATATAGCAGAGATGACAAAGTTTACTCTGATTTTGACTTAGGTTAGGTTTGGGGTTAGAGTTAGGATTAATCCAACTGAAAATCTGAGGGCTGGGCACGGGAGATGCAACCTAACAGATTAGGAACACATTGAGTGGACAAATACTGCCAACTGAAAATGTGGTATGCTGACCCATAAAGACGGAATGCTGCAATACAGTCAAAAGGTGCTTCAAGACAGTGTTATTTATGCAATAAGCTTATTGTTTTTAATAAAGGAAAGGGTCCATTTATTATCCCTTGACATGAACAGTCGAATCATTTTGTAATTATTTATCTTGCTCAAATCTTTTACATCACAAAAAGCTGCCATTTTAACAGGGATGTGCAGACATGTTGTATCCACGGTGTATGTAAAGATCATGTGCAAATCAATGACAAAACTACTACAAATCAACTCTATTTAGATCCACTCCTCTAGGGTCCAGGTTTTTCCAGTCTTTTGCCTGTTCAAATTGCAGTCCAGTTTGATCTCACCTTGAACTGTTTTTCCAGGTGTGTTCTGCCTGAAGGTCCAGTGGTCAGTAGGTCATTAACATAATTATGGATATGACTTGTTGACACTTCTGTCTCCTTACTCAGAATGGCCTCCACTAGTACATCATGGGTGAAAATATATTGTTCCTGTGGATATTAGCAAGTAAACGAAAATCATTTAAAAGAGACTGTCATGGAGAAAATTTTACGTGACGGAAATAAATAAGCCTTATGTCTGATTACTGACAACAATTGAGGCTATAGTTATGAATCATGTTAGAATTGGTTTAAGAAAAATCACAAAAAAATGTTTCTGCAGTTACCTCAGTCTGCACGAGGAAGTTCCTCTGTGTTCGGATGTGTTTGAGAAAGCCCATGATGTTCACTTCATTTTGGTCTTTAATCTGCTTCATCATACTGTCCAGCACAATGTAGGTACCTGTCCGACCCACACCAGCACTACACACACAACACACACATATACACACACTTTGTAATTACTGTAGTTTTCTATAAAGCATTTGTAAAGAAGGAGTTGGTTTTCATGACTGTAGTTATCACATTAAAGCTGTATTTGCTTATAGTGCTTATCCCTCCTGCTACCTGCAGTGTACTACCACAGGCCCCATGTCCTCTGTCTTCGCTTTGGAGGACCTGCGGATGAAAGACAGCAAGGGCAAGACGTACTCAGGCACACCCATGTCTGGCCACTGTGTGTAGTGGTACTGCACTACTGTGCGCTCATTAGCACGAGCCTTCTGAGAACCCTGTGAGGAGGAACAGAATGCAATATAGTCATTACAGCTGGTAAAATCTTAGATTAAATACGGAATGCCGAGTAGACTAAAGCACACAACAGACTCTGCAGCAAGGAAGCTATACTTTACTGCACCTTCTTTATTTGTATGTTTCTTAGGCTGAAGGTTCTCAGGGTGTAATAGGCCATGACTTTGGTGCTTTTAATTGTCACTAGGAAACCGCCATACTCCTCTTGGTTCTCCAAAGGCCAATACTGGTCACACTTTCTCTGTTGGAGCGAGAGAAAGGGGTAATGTCTAAGGGAAAACATTTTTAAAATAAATCACTTAATAACATGGTTTGTTCTAAAATGTTTGGCAGAAAAACAGCATAAACAGATCCTCTCTCTGGGTGGTCTATTTAACAGACTGGTCTTTGGGTAATACACTGACATGGTGCAGACCATGCGGAGGAATACTTTAGAGACAGTGCAAGTGGCTCACTCTTCCATTCTCCACGAGGTTGGTGATCATGACGATCACGCCTACGTTCTGCTCCCACACCATCTTCCAGAAGTCCACAGTGCTCGCTTTCAGTGGCGCTTGGGCAGCTATGTAGGCCTTTGGC
Source organism: Distichodus sexfasciatus (assembly GCA_032718565.1). Classification (NCBI taxonomy): domain Eukaryota; kingdom Metazoa; phylum Chordata; class Actinopteri; order Characiformes; family Distichodontidae; genus Distichodus; species Distichodus sexfasciatus. The sequence goes on from JAVGVS010001463.1 coordinate 7,947, forward strand.
TTATTAAAGCCCTGTGTGGGCAAAGGAGGGAGTGAGGGAGAGAAGGGTACAGGGGAAAACAGAGAGAAATTGACAGAGAGAGAGAGGCGGAGAGTGAAGATACATTTGTCAAATTCAAACATTTGTAATAGTAGTAAAATATAAGTACTCTGTTCAGTGCCTGAGCCTCAAAGTCCAACAAATTTTGAGTGAGTGATTATTTGTCATTGTGAACACAGCACACAGTGCACCACATATGTGACCTCTGCATGTGACCCATCCGTGAAGGAGCAGTGGGCAGCTGCGCCCGGGGAGCAGTGCTTGGGGATGATACCTTGCTCACGAGTACCTCAATGGTACTCTTACCAGTTTGGAATTCAAACCAGCAACCTTCTGATCATGGGGAAAATCCCTATCCATTACACTACACTACTACACTTCCAGTTTTATGATTTGCCAGTGAAATCAGGCAAAGTATCAAAGATGACCCAATGTACGAAATCAGCTGAAATGGTACTGTTTTATTTTTTTTGTTGCATTCATGTAGAAACCTTAAATCAATTTATTTCTACATAAAGTCATGATGTGGCTGCAGCAGCTCAAAACAGGACATAATACTCACATCCACATAGTTGGCATTGATGTAATCTCCTCCCATTCTTCCATCTTTGTCAGTTTGGGGTGAGAGTTTGACTCTGCTGTGGTCATCTGGAAAAAGCAATCTATTTATTCAGTGTGTTTTGTATTTTTTCCTATTCAAGTTTCAAAATTCTGTAATCTATTCAAAACTTGGTATATTGTTTATGCCTTAGAGATATACAACATTTTCAATAGCTTTAAACTGAATTTGCATGAAATGTCCAGAAGCACTGTTAATTTGTAACTTCACGTTTATTTAACTGATGCTTCAAAAGTTACATACAGGCTAAAATGTTGACATATCGGTTTTTGCTCTTGTTGTCTGGGTGGCAGGAGCTATCTGCTGTAGTTCCCAGGTCCACAGTACATGACTGAACCTCCTACAAATAACACACAAACCGTGTTTAAGCCATACAAAATCCCATTTAAAAACAGTCCTAAAATAGGTTACATACAAATCTGTGGACGAGTGGAATAAACGATGCATGCCACTGATATCAAATGCAATGAAATAAAACAAAATAATAAAAACGTGAGATATGGCTTACCTCAAAACACTCTTTCAAAGTCTAATCGGGTGAGAATGCAGAAAGCACAGTGAAATTCCATGACACACAGTGCACAAGCAAAAATTATAATGGCATTGGCACAACACAGTCAATACATGCCTCATGCAGTCTGAGTCTGAGCTGGTGTAAGCAGCCAATGTTCTTAATATTCCACCACAATACACAGTAGGAGAGTAGATGGTTTATGTTTATAATATCATTTTGCCATTAGATAGAAACGCATTACTATCAAGTGATAGTAAGCACATTTAAAAATGAATATGGCTTTAAGACAAGTATTGATGGAAATAAAAGACATCTGTGTATTTTTGGAACTTACAGATCACACAGAAGAATGTGACCATATACTTATAAACACTTGAGAACAATGTCATTGCAAACCATTTACAATGACATTTCTCATACAGAGGCATCAAACTTTTCTTTTGTGAGACAGATAAGATCACTAAGAGTGCATTCAGTGAGTGCTGGGGTGTAGTTATAGTTAGCTAAGAATCACTGATGCAACTGGACTCAAAGTAATTGTCATCGCAGAGACTAAAATTAAGTTTCAGGAATCTGATTTATTTCCTATAACAGCATGCATAATTCATGTGTAATTATTTTATTAGAGCATATAAACAAAACTCATGAACAGGGTGGTTCCAATTTGAGACTTATTGATGCTAATTAAGCTTTAACTGTGTACTGGGGTATTTTGTGTGCATCTGAGTGTAATATTGGCCTGAGATGTAAAAGCAAGCAAGTACATAAGTGACTTAATTATTCTTTTCAAACGGTTACCTACAACTGAATTCATGCATGAGTGAATATGGGCAGGGCAAGTGTGCCTGAATTAACTAAAAGGGCAAAGAGTATTTTCCAATCTGTAATGCTTGAGTGAAATTACAGAAAGAAATCTGTTCAAGTAATCAAGACACACTGCACAGCTGAGGCAGGAAAGCAGATGCTCATGATAAGTCAAGAGTAACAAAGGCATCTACAAATATATCTCAGACTCCTCAGAGTGGGTGTGGACGATTACACCAGCTTACTGACGTGCGTCTGTTCAAGACGGGGAACAAACAGAGCAATGTTCTATAGGTGAGGTCAAAGCGAACAGAGAACGTACCTCAAATTCCCCGGAGAAGGAGTTATTGTTGTGAAGTTCCTCAACATGTTTGACAAACTGCTTCACTGAGAGAGGCTCATGCTCACCTAGCAGTGCAGCAAAAAAAACAGTTGATAAATGTGATCAGAATACAATCCTCAGCCATACCAAATGATATTCCAAATCATTCTCAGATTTCATGGAGCTTTATTGGATTTGTTTTTTATGAAGCAAAAAGCACATAAAACTTTTACTAAGTAAAGAACATTTCACATCACAGATGAAAAACATGTAATTCATATTCCTAAATCATCACTTCAAAGACAACGGTCATTAACAGACATTAAAATGTGTTCGTCAAAAGTACAAATTTTCACCTACAGATGTGAGGATGTGTGTGTGTGTGTGTGAATTACCTGCACGACTCGATGTAAGAATAGGAGAAGAGGATATGACCCTAGGAGACGTACTGTCCTCTATGTAGAAATGAGCAGTCTGAAAGCATCTCCTGTGGAAGAAAACCAGTCATATTCTATCAAGAGTTCAAGTCCCCAAGAGGGTCACTTTGAAGCTACTATGATTTTTTTTTTAACTATGATTTTGTTTCTAAGAAACAGAGAATCTAACAACTTTTAACAATAGTATTTAACAATATTTTAAAAAGAGTATTAACAATAGTGATTGCAGGCTGGTTCAGATTAAGACAAAACACACAGATCTAGTTTGATCCTTAGCTTAGACTCTTAGACTTTTTTACTGGTGCTCCCATCCAAATGTAGTCATCAGCAGCTGCTTTTCCATCAACAGGCCTTCATTGTTTTTCTGCTTTGTTGTTTTCAGTGTTTTATATTCCGAAGGCAAAAACAGGTTTTTCCGTTTCAAGAAGAACTCTAAGCTTTAAAAAAAGGCCTTCAGTCTAATCCAAAACCAGTCTTTAACAGGATAACCCCAAAGATATTCTGATTAACCTGAACCGTGTTTGTCCAAAACAGCAACTTCTTGGAAAGGATTAAATGCAACAACACATCACAATGATGTCTCCCCAGATTAATCACTAACATCTGAAGATGTCCTCAAGGCTTGCCTGAAGTGCGCAGCTGTCCACAACCCAAATGAGCACCATGTAAGTGCAGAGGAACACGGAGTGGAACACGGCCTGCATTAGCGCAATTCCACTGCCCACCGCTGTGCCGACAAGACGCAAACACGATTCTGCCTTGTCAGACATAATCATTCGTAGGCCCTTTCTTCAGCACAGGCTCTAGACCTCCCTCAGCCCGGCACAGGGCCACAAACAACAGATCAGCATCTCAGAGATTTAATCACTCGCTTCAAGATTAGCGACTTAATCTGGCCTAATCCCTCCGGTGCAATAACATAAGTCAAACACAAGCAATATGCCGACAACTCAAGACCCCAGCAGGATGGGGAACTGCACAGTCTTGTGTGCTTGAACTGTTTACATAGCACAGTCATGTACTTGATGGGATTGCAAAAGTTGCTAATTTCACAGTTGTAAAAATTTTAGAGGAAAAAATGTTTGGTGTGTTCTGCTTGAGCTTCTTGGAGAGAAACCTCATTAGTACCTCAGAGAAGTTTACAAAGAAATAACGGAGTGAAACCAACGCATAGTTTTGTAAGGAATCTCTCCCTTTCGCTCTCTCTCTCTCACACACACACACACACACATACTTTGACTGAACTATTCTGTGACTGTGATTCATATACACTAATTGTAAGGAGATCTTACACTGACGTGATCTTTGACTGGTGAACAGCTTGGGAAGGAAAATCACCCCTCATAAACATGAATTTTCTCCTCAACCCTTTAAACCTCCTGCCACACACACAAACTACAGTTATGAAAGATTAACATAGAATAATGAGAATCATCAACAGCAGGTTATGTGTAATTTATTAGATCAGACATAGTGAAATATGTCTGTAATTGTCTGAGTAATTTTCAGTAAAAAATTCTAGATTTGAAAATATTCAAATGAGGCACATAAAAGATAACATTAAACCGGCATTGTATATAGATAAATATAACATATATAACACATACAGACATGTAAGAGCAGCTAAATGTTAAAAGAATGCCTACAATACATAACATGGAACCCACCTCCAATAGATGAGGATGCCAATCAGTATGATAAGACCAAGAAATGTGAGGGTAGAGACCACGACTAGAGGAACCACAGCTTTCCTCTGACGCTCCAGACTTCCAGCAAGGCCAACCCTGGACTCATGACTACTGTTACTGGCATCTAAATTCAAGAAAACGTGAAAGCTGAAATCAGACCAGTGCTACATCTCAACATTCTCAGAAGACAGTTCACATCACACAAAAAAGCAGTTATTAAAATACACACTTACACGTTCAGATGGGAAAACTCAAACTCAAGTCACTCATGGCACTCGTTCAAAACATACACAAATACTGCCAAATCAGTAATTGGCAAATGCAATGAAATTTGTTCATACCATAGCATGGTCATTTGCAAACCAGTATAAAATGAGAAAAAGATGAGGAGAAGCCAAAAATGAGACTTACCTTTAAATTTAAATAAAACTGGCTGCTTGATTTAAAACATTCTCTGAGTTTACACCATTACATTATGTAAACATAAACTAAAAATTAAATCACAGATATGTTAATGCAAGTAATGAAGATGGTTACAAAAACATACACACATTTAAATGGAGCAAGCATGATCTCATTAAGTCGTAATAAAATATAAATAATAAATCTGCATTAAATGGTCAGAGAACAAAGGGCTTATTAGCCCCAAAACCACATGCTTTCATTGTGACTTCTTTGTTCTTTAAATATTAAATTAGGCTTAAATGACAACATTACTGGTCAGACCTTTTGACTTAGAATCCCAGAATATTAAATGTCCACATGGGATAAATATGTCATCCATGAAAAATCACATTATTGTATCACAATGTAATCTATTTTATAAGAAATGTATTTAAATCCTTCATAAAGAGTCAGTCTAGTTCATGGGTCATGATTCATAGCAGACAGACACATTTAGAGATTAGAACATAGCCTCTGAATGACTTGACCCCATCTGTACAACCCAAACACAATGGCACCAGCTGTCACTTACTGACAAGTCAGCGCAGGACCTCTGCTGCTCTCTACTGGACAAATACTGGCATGACAGATACTTAAAAGAGGCAGCAATTTGAGTCATACCAAAATCTTGCAGTTACCATATTAACACAGATTAATAGTGAATCATTTAAGATGTATGCTGCAAAATCACAAGAGATTAGTAGTTGGGTCAAACAATGCTACCTTAAAGGTACTTGGGCACTAGTGGGTCAAAATTTGTCTGGGTTATTTCATTGCAACTTCTGGAAGGTTATTAAAGCACATTAGGGAAGAGGAGCACACAAGACAACACAGGACATAAAGGGTGACGGGCTAACACAAGCTGAGTGATGATGGCCGTGTGACTGTTAAGAGTGACATGTCAGTTTCTGCTATGTTACTGTGGTAACTATGGTCATGTCAGATGGTACGATGGTGTTAGATGTCGAAAATGCTAAATACCCTCCAAACCTTACCTGGCACAGATGTTATGCACACAACAAATTTTAATTAGCAAAAAGATGACTTGCTGGATTAGTCGCTAGTTTCATCAGTTGGAAGATAGAAAGGCAATACAACTGGTTGTTATAATCCAACTGGCCTCAAAAGAGCCCCTGGAGGGGCACAGTAGACAGCAGCAGTACAGAACTTTACCTGCCACTGGCTCTTCCTCTGAGTCTCTGTCAGCACGCTCAGGAATACTGAAATCAGAGGACGTCTCATTATCTGTGAGGTTCTCTCCGGACCCGCTCTCCTCCTCCCCTGCTCCAAAGGCCCAGGGCGGATTAGAGGGAAGGGAAATGCTGGCAGTGGTGGCTTCACTCTCTGTCATGTTCTCGCTCTCAAAGTAGAAGGATGAGGAGTGCTCTTCTTCCAGTTCCACAGTCAGAGGCTCTGTAGGTACAGAAGTGGGTATGGAAGGGCCAGGACTTCCATCTCCCGAAGCAGAACTCTGGCCCCAGTCTTGGTCCACAATCCATCCTGAGGCACTGCTGTCCAGTGGCCCATCGGCAGAGTGTGAAGGTAGGGAATCGACTTCTGGGCTGAAAGTATGTGAAAGAGTTGGGGGTGCCAAGGGTGCAGAGGAACCCAGTCGAGAACCCTTGCTTTGTGTGATGTCACTGACAGTGGCTGTAATAGAGAGGTAAAGGTCAGAAGTAGGCGGCTCAGTAGGAGAAAGAGATGCCAAAAGGAGGGTCCCAGCACATGACTCCCAGTCTCCTGCACTGCACTGAGGAGTCCCCGTACTGGACGGAGATAGAAATGAAAAGAGGTCTACTGGACTAGTAAGGCGACCAGAGAGGACGCTGTCCGAGGAGGCAGACGGCATCAGCGAGAAAGGAGAGGCATGCAAAGAGCTCCTGCTAGACACATGTGAAGAGTCAGTACTGTGACAGTGAAAACAAGAGGAATCGGTATCCTGAGTAACTGTGAGAGATACATCATAAGAGTTACTCCACTCCACTGGCAAGCTTGGGTCTCTCACATTATCTGATTGAGAGGTAGTGAAGTGAGAAGTGGCTGCCAATGGAGAGAGGTCACTGGAGCTAGAAAGCGAAGGCTGCAGAAATATGACAGAACTTGAAGGCTTAGATAATCCAGGGTAGTCCTGTTTCGAGTCGGACTGTGGCGTGAGATCAGAGTCTGCTGAGACAGGTAAAGTTTCAAGGAGGGTACTGCTAAACTGGTCGGTACCTGAGGCCGACCCAGACAATGCGTCACCGCCATCATCATCACTATCACAACCACCACCAGAGACAGCATCCACGCCCCAACAAGACACAGAGCTAGAAGGAGACCAAGTAGGGTAAGAGGGGAAGGGGGTGACGGACTGTGCCCCATCAGACACCTGCACAGTTACCATATAGGGGGCGTCCCGGTCAGGGCTGAAGGCAGACTTAGACAACATAGCGCTAGGGGAGGGAGATAACACAGGGCTTGCATGCAAGCAGGATGAAGAGACACATACAGAAGGGGCAGAGGGAGGACTCTCACCATTGAACCCCGGCAGAGTGGTCTGTAAGAGAACAGCACTGGAGACAGTGGTAGTAGTAGTAGCAGTAGCAGCAGTGGGGAAAGCCAGGCTGGGAGTTGTAGGTTGCAACAGGACCTCCGTGGTGAGAGGAAAGGAGGTTGTAGTGGGGCTTTCAGGTGGGGGTGTAATAATGACTGGACTTTCCCCATAACTGTCTGACTCAGTGATCTCCCCCTCAGCTGCAGTTGAGGCTGAAGTTCCTAAGACATCAAGGGAGGCAGTTTCTACTGTAGGATCTGCAGGGCTATCACTTTTGTCATCCCTGTCTGATGGTTGAGGTTCAGTTTGGTTTGATGCTGCATTGCCACTGTAATCTGACTCAAATGGAAATAAATCTGTGACAACAGGAGTAGTTATGGTTGTGGTGGTAGGTGGGGTGGTGTGCGTCACAGGAATTTTAGGGATTGAAGTAGCAGTGGTTGGTGTTTTTGTAGAAGTGGTTGTTTTCATAGTAGCAGTTGTTATTGTTGTCGTTGTTGTACTGGTTGTTGTTGTACTGGTTGTTGTTGTACTGGTTGTTGTAGTACTGTCAGTTTTAGCACCAAAGACTGGCGGGACTAGCTGCTGTGTTGTAAGATTGGTGGAAGTGGTTCGGGCTGGATAGGGTGCCTGAGTTGAGTCAGGTCTGACCCAAAAGGGGTTTGTCATATGTTCCTCCTGGAAGTAAAAGATAGAAAAGTGATAGCAAAATGTTCATCAGATTACTCTAGTGGCCAAGTTTGTTTGTTTCCATTAAGTAAATTATATGATTAATAATTTTATGTAATGCAAAAATATTTTCACAGTTACCTCCTCCTCAAATTCAAAAGGATCAGGATCAGGGTCAGACTCTGTAAGAAAAACAAAAAAAGTCATAAAAAAGTCAACAAATATATGGATCAAATGCTCTAAAATTAAATTGATATCAAAACACATTGTATGAAACTGTATGTATGTAAATTGTTAATTATATTATGTCAATTATGTCCATAAATCCAGATACAAATTTATAGGGAATGAAGACATTACAGTTGGAAAACCTCCAAGTTCTGAGTATTAATCTGGAAAATCTGGGGGACATACACATACAGCTATACACAAATATACACGGATAGGACACATGAAAACTAGCTTGTGTATATGACCTGGCAACAGTTTTATAAATATGTATAAATAAACTGAATGTTCTCCAACTCATATCTCACAAACTGGCTTTCATTGTGTACTTCAGTATCCACAACTGATGCTATTCTATGGCTTAGAAAAAACAGACATCTTTGTGGTTTTGTGAATGGTTACTATTGGTTCAAACAAAAGGTAAGAATTTTTGTCAAAAGGGGGAAGAACTCCACACCAGCAAGTTAAAAAAAAAACAGGTTTCACGGCAAAACAAACAGTTCAAATAAGGAGAGGGTCAGGTGGCAGGTTGATAATGACCACAGAAAGGAAAAAGCAAAGGGTGTATTGAACATTCTCATGCACCTGAGTGGCTCCCCACACACAACAACCAGAGAGTTTCTACACTCCTGCTGGCTCTTACCTGCTGAGTTACTGACTGACACAAAATGGCAGAAATGACTCCAGCAATGTTTCATGATGCAGGTACCAGAATTATTTGAGAAAGAAGTATAGAATATATAACATATGCTAAAAATATATAATATTGGGTCAAGGTGCCACTGAATGAGGATCTGATACAAAAAGTACTGCATTGCTTTGTGTGTAATATAGTACTGGTGTATTTTAGGACAAAAAGATACGAAGTAGTTACTTAAAGCAAAACACATTCAAAGACATTGAAATACGATGCAAACAATTTTATGCAACACAAGTTAGTTTATTATAAATAGCAGTAATACAGATTCCCAACATTTTAGTGTATTAACAAATATATACCAAATATACCACCATGAGAAGGATGTCAAACTGTCTCTATAACAAGGAAGACCTACTTATGAAGTTCATATAACAAACATCGAAACATTAACTCCCTTTAAAGGAAGGATCTGCATAGAAAGCATAGAAAAACATTAGAATTTATTGAAAACATTGGAATTTATTGAAAATTTGGAAGAGACATAGCCTATATGTTTGGTAAACATGCATATTAAAGATATTAAGATAACCCAGTATAAAGAATGTAATGAGAGTATAGAGGAAGATGAGGAACAAAAGCAGATGTGAGAGACAAAAGAGGGCCGATAACAAAAATGATAGAGGTCTTTCAGCAAGATGTAAAAGTGAGTTTGTTTCTGTGGCCTGGCAGAATAATCAGATGAGTGTCAAATATTTCAAGAAAAACAGAATTCAAAGGAAATGAATCTCTATGATGGTTCCAAGCACTTGTTCCAAAATCAGAACAAAAATTCTGTGTCTCTTGGGCATTTGACAACCTAGTTAAAATTCATCTGAAAAATATCTCAAAAATTTCAGCTCAATCCTGGCCTTTTAAGCTGAAGCTTATATAGACTGTAAGTTGGTAACTACATCACTCAAATTCGGCGTCACACTGAAAATAATAGTTCTGTGACCTGTAATTGGCTGCAATCTGTCATGTAGATGCAAACGTACATTAAAAGCAGCTACATCAGTCAAATTAGTGTCATTTAAAGCACTAGACTTCACTCAGCTATGCTAATTAGCACAGGTCTTTACTGGAAAATATAGGCAACTGGTTTGCAAAGGATCAACCTACTGTATGAAGTACCTACATATTGAGGCTTTATCAAGCTTCTCATATAAAATCGAGTTAATTCAGTTTCCTCGGACACGCGGGCGGCGGGCGCGGGGGCTCTTACCAGGGTCATTCACGGGCATGTCCACTATCAGCTGCTCACTTGTGCGGCCGTATAGACCATTAGTGCACACGGCCACCACCCGCACGGCATAGCTGGTGTTGGCTAAAAGATCCTGGATGATGGCTCCCTGAAAATATATACAAGTTTGTCTAAACAAATATGTTATGGGAAACAAAACAGTGCAATAGAAAACTACTTTTATACTGAATATATTTGTAAAACAGTTCTTGAACTTAATTATGTTAATCCTATTTTCAACTTTATTGGGAAAAGGAATAAGAAACTGGGACTACGCCTCTTTATGCATGTATTTTTCATATGTAGTTTAATTACCACATCCTGATCTCCATCAGTAAGGTATTCGAATGTAGGTGGATCCTCTGCATGTGCCTGTCTGTAGGTTACAGAATATTTCTCAATGTTGGCATCGTATACAGCACGCGGCCGCTCCCAGATCACCAGTAAACTTGTGTAGTTGTGTGGATATGCCTGAACATTCTCTGGTTCCGAGCTACAAACTGCAAAAGGCAGAAAGAAACGACAAGCGTTTGAAATGTTTTATAAGTATTTTAAACACCTGTTTGTTCAGCCAGAATTTATCATGAAAAACATCAGGTTTTATTCTTATAACCTACTATATGTAAGTCAGTATAGTACATATAGTAAGTCAATCAAATATAATAACATTATTTTTATGTATATACAGTGAGCATAATATCACAGTAACAGATTTGTATATAAGTGGCATGTTTTTCCTTCATTTCACTCATTCCCCCATTGTTGGTCCTAGCACATGGAGACCTTATTGTGAGGGCCTAAAATTCACCATCTGTGCTCTGCGTCTCCCAAAAAACCCCAGCACCCAGACACTGATAGGAGTAAAGCAGATTAGACTGCTCGAACTGTTGAGTTAACTATTTATTGTATTACTTTAAGGGTATTATCAAAGGGTGTTATTAACTTCCAGAAATTATTTTTTAATCACAGACTTAGCAATCATGAGACAGTTAAAAAAATACTATGCAATGTATTAATGAACTGGTAAATAATTATATTTATTTTCAACACCAGAGGGCAGAATGTTACTGCACAACAAACTGAATATAACATAGTTACTTAACTGGACGTCAGAGAACATCTACTCCCTTCTAACACTTTTTATTTTATTTTCATTCCTTTGTTTTCCAAATTATTTTTCAGACCCTTTCCAGAGGTTACACAAAAGCCGTGAAACAAGAGCTGTAGGTGTACACAGACTCTAAATTAGAACATTACAAAGATATTCTTTTCTTCTAATATCTATAAAAAATTATTTTATTCACTGATGATGAAAGATAAGCAAATCAGGTGATGTGCCATGCTTTATAGGGGTAATAGAGCAGGCATCACTGGCAAAAGTGATGTCAAAACCCAGACACACATGCACACTTACAGATGGAACGAGGTCAATAGCACCCTAGTGTGAAGTATTCTAATACACTGCTGCAATTCCACCCCCAAGTGTCAAAATGCATTTTCTCATAAGAAAGACAAGTCATCAGTCAATGATGATGAATCTGTTTGATGATTACTCTCCCCAAACAGCATCATGCTAAGTTACTTTGCTTACTCTTTGTAAATAGGCCAAGAAGGTAATTCTGTTCACAGAGAAAAGATAGACGCCTTAAGGACAGACCTACTACTAAAATAGGAATGCATTTAATGAGGAAGTGCTAAATGTGCCATGTTTTCATTTAGTTATTCATTATGGATAATTAGCCTGCTTTTAAGCTTTGGGTTTGTTCACCTTTGCCCAAGGTGTGTGTGCGTGTGTGTCCTTGCATGAATCCCTAAAAAGGACACCACACCTCGCTAATGACGAGTGTGAGCAGCAGGACTTACGAGGTGTCAGGACCTCTTCCGAGCCGGTGTATGAAGAGAAGACCTGGCCCATGAACTGAGGCTGCTGCTCTCTGTAGTTATTCTGGAGGTAGTCCATCAGCATCACATAGCCAGCCTGCTGCATGGTCATCACCTCACAGAACATCTCCAACTACAGAGGTACAAATACATGCATTATAACTCATACACTTATTATAAGTCTATTAGTGCCAAATGTCAGAAATATTTAGTAAATAATCACCAAAGGGTATTTTATTTCTACATAATTTTTAAAAGGCCAATCAGACTCTGAAGAACATTTCTAAGATAAACCTTAAATAAAACATTTAAAATGCTCATTGAAGAGTTTTACATTTAACAGCTTATAATATTAAATATAATAAATATTTAATATTATTATAAAAAT
>JAVGVS010001464.1:0-20416 GCA_032718565.1 Distichodus sexfasciatus
GCTCTCTCTCGCTCTCTCTCTCTCTCTCTCTCTCTCTCTCGCTCCCTCTCTCTCTCGCGCTCTCTCTCTCTCTCTCTCTCTCTCGCCCTCTCTCTCTCTCTCTCTCTCTCGCTCTCTCCCTCGGCGGCGCTGCAGACGACTCACGCGCGCGTATCTGGCTCGCGCTGTGGACCGTGTGGTTGAGGAGAATGGCGCGTGCGTGACCGTGACACGGGCTTCAAATCCCGCATCAAACAAATGTAATTTTCCCCGGCTTCTCGGTTGTGGAATTGTGCCGCGTTTATCCTCAAGATCTCACCATCCACACATCTTTTACAAGAAGAACATGGAAGCGTCCGGCAGTAAATGCGCACTTTTGCTGCTTCTGTTGCTCATCTGTCAAATAGGTGTGTAAGTTACGTGTGTTAACGTCTGACCTCATTGCGGTCTTTGTGGTGCTAATTACTCTTCATAACTAAATGCAAACCTTTTAACCTCTTATATGTATTTTTGGCTGTACATGCCTAAGTGACATGACAGCTCGAACTTAAGGTACAGCACTGGAGATTAACGATATGTCTAAACAGTTCTGGTTGTGTTATGTTTTGCAGTTTGGCTGCTTATTTTTTGTGCCTTATTTTAATCCTGTTTTAATGGTTACTTTAATGCTGTCCGTTGTGATAAGTCTGAATAGTTCTTAAAATGTCCTCAAATGGTATAAGATTGCTGTTCTGTATACAACCCATAACTGATAAGATTACACCTTTTTGTGATTCTTATTCTTGGTTTTGTAAAGATAATTGGTCATAAATGGATGTGTTTTAATGTGCTGGTGTGACTCCGATCTCCACCTTTAAGTCGGGGCATATGACTGCAACTGTTCTAGATGAACAGAAGTTTTGATGCTGTAATATCAAATTATGTAGTACTAGCAAATAGTGTAAATCCAATTGCAGAAGTTGGGTTAAGACAAATCAATCCCATCAATTCCATTCACCATGACCATGAACCCTTATATAAGTGCCCTGATGCCCAGATGAAAACATAAAGGTTAGGGTTTTTTAATGCTTGTAATGTAGATACTGTAAAAACGACTAAATCCTAATTGATATGGAAAAAGTGCCTACTGAGTCGGTACCTTTTTCAGTGAAAATGCTGTGACATAAATCTTACTGTATCTAAATATTAATAACATTTAATATTGTCAGTTGGTGGTGCATTGTAGTGCAAGTTTTTCTTTCAAAACCCTAGCAGTTAAGACACTGTCTGCACAGAGCATCTCTTTGGAAACATGCAGTTAGACAGTAAATTGGTCTGCTGCAGAAAAGCTCAGCTGTAGCTCTCCAACCTCACCTCCTTCTTTTTCACCCCTTTCAGTTTGGTGCTCTCAATGATGCTTTCATGAATTCTGTGGCACAAAAGAAAGGCTCAATCTTTTGGAACTTATAAGCCCTTGCGGAAGAACACACTCTCTTGTGAATGAAATGTGGATGTTCACACCATCTGTTTTCCCAAGTACTGTGCTGTGGATATTTTGTTCTCTTTTAAACACTGTTTTTCCCACTGCCGAAGCTGCTGTGTTGTTTTCAAGGACTGAGCTTGTGACAGATGGTGGCTGTAGACCACAGATCTGTCAGTCAAGAGTCCTCCATAGGCCCCTCCCTACCTCCCCACCCACACGCCCACCTTTTTTTAGGGTGTATGGAGTGTCTTTGGAATAGCTGTAAAAAAAATCTTTTAGGACTTTGCATTATAACTATGTGTGTTTGTGAATGAATGTGTTTGTGTATGCAAGTACAAGACTCTTCGTACTTTTTTTCTTACTCTGGCTGGTTAGACATTCCACCTTCACCCCTCTCTGGCTCCTTCTTTTTTCTTTTTGGGACTGTTAAGCGCTTAGCCTTGCCCAACCCGGTCTGCCATTACCGGTGAAAAAGGGGAGCAGATTTCCACTCAGCAGCAGCGGGGGCATTTGATGACCAGATTAGTCGGTATTAGTCTCAAGCGTATTCACTCAGGCATGCAGAGGGGACATAGTGAGACTCAGAGCCTTGTCTTTCCTCCGTGGGACAGTGAGCCTGCTGAGGCTGAATGAACCCAGGGGGGCTCCAGGGGAGAGCCAAATCCCCATGCTGGACAGCCCAGGGCCTAGTCCCCCTAGTGAATTATGCTGTCAGCTGCTCGATTTGTTTTGTGCGCGGCTGGCAAGAGGCGACCGGTGCTCGCGGGTGCACAGAGACGTAGGGAGTCTGGCAGGGAGGGGGAGCACATTGTATATGGCATGTGAGTGTGACACTCGGTCAGGCCCCCTGATTTGTCCCAGTAGTGATGTGGCAAGACGTGGTTGGTGAAGGAAGGAGGTCAAGTGCTTTTGTGTATGTTCCTGTGTTTGTATACTGTGTGTGGGTATGATTTGTACCCATCATGAGAATGGCAACAACTTTTGAACCATGCTGGCTGACCTGCTTAGACCTCTTTGTGTGAACTCAGAAGGACTTTAAGCATCTCTTCTTGGGCTTTCTTGAGAAAGACTTTCAAATGGAGGCTCAGGCAGACTCTAGCTGACTCTTGAACAACATTCCAGTTCAAGTTTTGCTCTGCCGCTCTTGTTCTGTCTTCCCAGTCTACCAGTCTGAAACCAAATTAACTTCTTTGTACTTGCATTATTTAATACAATGCAATTTTTGCCCGTCATTTTATATGTTTTCACTACCATTTTCACATCAATCTTCATCTTTTGTACATTGGCATTATGTCATGTGATTATTTCATTTCTCATTTGCTGTTCCCTCTCACACCACACTTGGCTCTCATCTATCTCCCTAGCCTTTGAGGCTGTATCCTCTCAGATGCCCCTTTTTTCTAACTCAGCCAGTGTCTCGGGAGCTTCATCATCGTGTGTGAGGGTTGACAGACTCTGCTGGTGCCTTGGTGCTTCTTTGCCAGCAGGGTCAGTGGCCCTGACTAGCCACTTAATTAATGACATTGGAGCAGGGCTACCTCAAAGGCTGACACCAAATCAGCAATTTCAGCAAACAACAACATTCCTGTTGAGGGACTGGTAAAGAAATGTAGGGTTCAGCTTTAGATGTCTGGAGGTGTGTGGTCTGGAAGTGTCTTGGATATTGATGGTGCATGTATTGAACCAGAATAGGAATAAAAGATGTGGAAGTTAGCTGTATGTTAGTAGACTTTGATGTGTCCTGAAAGTTTGGTTTCTGGGTTTGTACCCACATTAGAATTTTGATGACATCAGCAACTTATGTTTATTTGAGAGAATGTGTAACAGAGATTTGGTTATATCTGTGTCATGTATCACATGTGTGTTATTTGTGTAATTTTTGTTCAGGTTAGAGTCAATAGCATTAATTAAAGGCATGTTGGAAGCCAGGAAACCTGTTCTGTTGCATTGCACTTTTCTTGTTTCCTTTACCACCCATGTGCATATTTTGGTTCATAATCATTGTAATTGTCTCTTGAATGTATGACTTAACAAAGCAATACAATATTTAAGGTTACTGTAGGAGGCTTGACAAAACCTTATTACTTTCTGTACTGTAGGCTTCATTTTCTGCCCACCTGACTGTGTTTTGTCTCACTAAGACAGTTAAGGATCTGCTTATACAGCACTCTTCAGCCTCACAGTGGTTGAGACATATAGAAATCCATCCATGATTAGAGCTTGAGCTCTTTATCATGCTTTGTGTCCATATTCAGTGCACAGCAATCAGTTGAATAAAGAGTTTAAAGTGGACAATGAGGAGTATAATGTGTACTTAGAGGTGATTAGACTGCTTAGCGATTAGCCGGTCGGTATAGCTACTGCTGATAAAGATTAATTATATTCTGTGAGACTAACTAGCAAGAGTGAACCTGATTCTGAGGCTAATATATGAACAATTATTGCTAATTCATGCGTTAACACATCATGTCTCAATGGCAGTATTTAATAAATAAATGCAATGGCATGACACAATTAAGAGCAACAGGAAGCTCAGGGTAAAAAGTCAGGCATGGAGCAACAGACAGCTTGGGACAACAAACTCCCCCTGTCAGGAGATGGTGTGATAGTGTGGCTCACTGAGTTGGCACAGAAGCTCAGCTGCAAACTTTTCAGGGTCACTCAAGGACAAAGCCTGCCCAGTGTGGTTAACAATCCTCCAGTTACCCACTCTTCCCCCGTCAGAGAATCTGTGCCCTTTTCAATTAGGATACCATTCCAGAATAGCTACTCGCCTGGGTACTCAAGGCCATCAAAAAAATAATGGGAGATCTTTAATGAGGCTGAATCTTGTTAATCCAGTTCACCCTGTCTGAGCCGTATGGTCCAGAGAAAACCTCTGTGGCTTACAGCAGGTGAAAAGCAATTAGCAATCAAGACTCCTCGGTGGGCCCCATTGTCTTTCTCTGTCTCCCTGTGTGGTTTGGAGTATTTACAATGTTGAGCTTGTGAAATCTTGACATGAATGAAGGGTGGAAGAAAACTGTGGAGAGATGGACTGTTACTGAGGACATTGAAGTAGCTCACATTCCTTCAAGTCATATACAATTGTTGACATCAAGAACTTTGAGATTCATTAGAGGATAAGTAATTTAATTTCATGTTTCATAATTTAATGCAGAAATTAATTACAAGAAGTGGTCCAACTGTTTAACATATTTTACTGCTTTACATAAATTCTTCAAATGTCATGCTTTAGTGATTTTCTTCATTGCCATTTTATTGATTTTTGTTAAAAACTTTGCATCATTAAGTTTAGCTAATTGAGCAACATGAGTGGGTTTGCTAATATAACATGCCATCAGTCTGGCAAAGCTTTGTACTTTTAGAAGCTTAGCAGGGTTTATCTGATAAGCTTAATTGGATAAAACCAGTTGGCTTGTGGTTAATGCATAACTGAACAACATAATTAACCAATCAACATTTGTGGTGGAACATTCACAACTGCTATAGTGATGGTTGGTAATATGTGAGGATTGGTGACCCTGGAGTTTGTGGTATATGTAACAGGACTCACAATGCAAACAATTAAAGCTGGGTGCTGTGTTATTATTTATTGACATGCAGCATTATTTATTTTATTTTGTATTCTTATCCTAACTACACTTAAGGGACTGCACTTAATTTCGTTGTACTTGTTACAATGACAATAAAGATATTCAATTCAATTCAGTTCAATTCAATAACTAACCAGAAGTACATTAAGCTCCTCAGACCTTGTCTAATCACTTTTGGGTTTCTATTGTGGCTCTTGCAGAGTGCCAGCAAGTAGTTGATTAGATTATTTCCTGTCTACACAGTTTCATGAACATCAGGTGAAATTGAGTAATCACAAATGTAGTGTACTAGTTGCATATGAACACTGCCCAGTAGTGGCTTTTATAGTATTTGATGTTTTAGCAGGGCCACAGGCATAATTTCATTTTAAAAAGTTTTGCTCTTCCCTTTTAGACTCAACCTCTTCGTGCAGCAGAATACTTCTCTCCTATTGCACATCAGTCCTAGCAGTTTATTAGCGTGAAGGTCAGCACATATCCACTCATATTTCAGTGGATGCTCCTACCAGTTCTGGCATTCTTCCCAGTGGAAATGGAGTCAGTGATGTTATCTGGGACTTGCAGTTCTGACAGCACATGACTCAGCTGAGCTTTATACCTGAGCACGTGTCATGAACCAATGCTTCAGATGTGCATTTACTGTAGGTGTGCCCCCAAAAGCGGCAGCTATAAGTAGGCTAATGCATTGATTTATTCTGGACAGCTAATTACTCAAAAAATGTGGGAGAGATTGTTTGATGGATCCAACCTTTGTGGGGGTGGGTGTGAATGTGGGTTGAGGGCTTGAAGGCAGCTACAGTAAGTTCACTCAGTGATCTCTTAATGCTCTATATAGAACCATTAGAACAGCCACAACTCTTGTCTTCTAATAGGTTCAGTACCATTGTGTTCTTGTCAGCAGCGGTTAAACAGAAGCACTAGCTCTCAGTTTCAAAGCTGCCGCTTCAGAACGACGGATGTGGCGGTCTTCTCACTTACATGGCTCATACTGACACTCAGCCTTGTCTTAGCAGGTCTTCTTTCACCTAGACATGTTACCCTGTAGCCTTGCTACAAGATGCTACAATGTCAGACATGCAGTGAGAACAGGGATTCATTGAGTGAGCAAAGGGTGAATGACAGTTGGGCACTTCTCCTAAATAATCTGATTTCAGGAATCACCTATTCTAGAAGCAAGAGTAAATGTCTATTTATATTTTGCCTCTCTTATGAGCAGGCAGCGGAATCTTGTACCCAAATGAACAAGGTCTTTAGTTTCTGATTTTGTCAAATTCGGTAAGATGCATTCCCGCTAATGGGTTTTTAGTTTCCTAAAGATATTTTCTACAAATAACTCCCCAAGATATGCATGTATTAGAGATTTGTTTTGCTTTTGAGGGCACACACCACATCCAGTTGTGTAGCCTTACCAGAAATACATGTTCATTTTTGTTCATAGTAGAATCCCAAGTAGGGAATTCTAAGTAATGGTGTGAGTGCACATTGAGATCCAATAACTCATACCATATTTGGAAATGGGCTGGGCCACACATTGCTACCCTTTTAAAGCAATGTTCATGTAAACATGTCCTGCGCCACACTGATGGATTTTATTTAAAAGTTCATTTTAAATGTCCTCCATTGATATTATTATATTGTGTCTGAAGTCATTGTTGATGCTCTGGTTGGTGCTGAAATATTCAGTCAATCAGAATGTAAACTGCCACCAAATCTAACAGGTTATCAATTATTATGTATAATAGAGGGAATATAGCTGTCTTCCAGTAGCTGATATCAGACTATCTCTAAAATTGTAGACATGTGGACATGCATTGTTTTCTTTACAATGTCCTATTTTCTCATTTAACATATGTGGGTCGTTCAGAAACCCATTGCACAAGATATGTTAAATATTATCAATGTTAAACGTAGTCCAACTTAGTTGCATCACCTCAGCCCAGCTTGGACTGTGCATCATGAGCAGGTATTATTATTTAAGTTATTATTTAAGAAATACCAGCTTAGGGTCAGAGTATAAACATTGTTACATTCATTAATGTGTCACATCCTCATTAGGCTTTTTAATTTTGACCATCACTGATATTATGTAATTACAAGGTGCGCTTCTGTGACTCCACTGTGCCCCACTGTGCTTTCTCTCTGCATCGTTTGCTCTCGACTTGCTACTTCATTTAATGTCCTGCCCACAACTGTCTCTGTTTGGCGTTATGTCACACAAGTAGTAGCCAATCAACACTGAAGCCTTGTTGTCATACACACCACATTCACACATGAACACAGTGTGAAGCTCCGAGAAGGAGAAGAGGAGAGATAAGAATTTCAATTGAGCTTGGTGTTTGTAAAATTTAAAAAATTCTCTTTTTTTGCATGTTGGCTCCAAATATAGGTTATCAGCCCTGTTGACTAGAAATAATCTGTATTGATATCAGCCCTGAAAAATCAATATTGGTCGACTACTTAGAAATGCCACAGAAGGAAATCTATCAATTCAGGTTTTCCTTTCCTTGCTGCAAGGTCTTTGTAAATGCATCAGGGCACTAAGTAAAAGCTGAACTTCTCTTACAGTGGTAGGGTTACATGAGATTTGGAAGGAACAGTGTCCATGTTTGTTTCTCCCTCAGTCCTACTTTTCACGATTCCCTGCATTTGAAAATCTAGGCTCTCTTACAGGGACAGGAGGCTTGACTGAAAGGGGTTTTAACTGAATAAACCACTCCAGTGCAACTGCCCCTTAAAGCTCTTGGGTCCTCTGTAAACATAGCATTTAAATGGAACCTATATTTATAACACTCCCAGGTCCACTATAAATGTTTACAGATATTTTCACAGAGAGGGCAGTGGTTGGTTGAAAAGAAACATAGCTTTTCTCTCTCAGGATGTTCTTCTAAAGTGAAAGTAATGACTGTGGACAACACAAATGTGTGGGCATCACAAAGGGCATTGTTGTTCTTATGCAAAGGTTGACTGGTAAGAGTTGTCCAGTGGAGTGAAGGGACAGGAAGCATGGTAAAGTCATATATACTTGTACGCTGTCTGTCTGAAAGGAATTAGACTAGTGCTGTGTCCATGGCGATGAGCGAGGGATGGAGGGAAGTCACAGTGGCCAGAGGCCATGTGGAGATCTGCTTGTTTTCCGGGACTAGTGCCACTACACTGCCAGCATGCTGATTGGCTAAAGCAGGTTTTTAGGCTAAGTATCCCAGGCTAATGGGAATAGATAGAAGTTGGAATCAACAACGTTCTGATTGGTGGCTACTTTTGTTGACTTATTGACTTGACAAGTGCTATTTTAGGGTCACTTTAGGTCGGAGTATAAGAGAGGGGAAACGCTTCTAAATCTTAGAAAGTCAGCATTAAAACTATATTATGCTCTGCTTGTAGGCCTAGGAGGCTTGGTGTTAAATTCCCTTTCTTGATATCTTATTTGACCAATACATTTTATATAGCTTTACACATGAACTGTAAATATTTCTAACATAAATGAAACTCAGTGGTTCTCAAACTCCCATACAGACCAACGAAATGGTAATGAAATACACTAAGTTTTAATGTTCAACATTTCTGTTACATCAGCATCTATCTCTAAGTCAGTACCGTTAAACACATCAGATGCATCAACATATTCATAAACACAGAATATAAAATAAAACTAATATAAAATACAGTCAATACTAATGAAATTGTAGGCCTACTTCAGTTTCTCACGTTAGCTAAATTTTTCACCTGGCTTCCTATCTAATGTTCATGTTTGTGGGCTACTCATGATTCCTTTGTGACTGGATGTTTTATTGTGTGATCTTTATTGTCAGTACAGAAAGGCATTAATAAAGACCATTGTTGGGTTAGGGTAATTACTTTAGAAAAGTAATTAGTTATAGTTACTAGATACTTCGAAAAAGTTACCACATTATAAAAGTAACTAGTTACCAGGGAAAGTAACTTTTGCGTTACATTTAATAATGTCAAAGATTTTGGATCCCCCTCCTTAAATGGAAGCGTGTGACAATGAGAGGTGCTTCATGAGATCAGAATAGTTTACAACTGATGTGGAAAAACACCTTCTTCCTGGATATAATCTACATTTCACATAAACATTATTGCCTGTTATCTCGGTGAGGGGAGCAGTAATGTCTGTACTTCCAGTTTAAAAACATTACTTTTGAATTCTCTGGTCTTGACATTGCTGCATGTGTCTCTTGCTCATTTGGGTGTGCAACTGTGCATGTGTGGTTGTGTGTGAACACCCGCCCAACTCTGCATCTGATTGACTTACCGTGAAATTTTACTCTTCCTTAGCCAGTCATCATCATTATTCAGTTGTCCCGCCCCCTCCCCTTACCCAGCCAAAGACAAGAAAATAATCTTCTGGTTGGATGAAGACAACTTTAATGAGCTTAAGTATAGTAACGTGCAACGTTTTGTTCTCAGTACCGGCGTTGTAAAAAGTAATTAATTAAATTATCTGTTGCTGAAAAAATAACACAAGTTACCAACGCTGTTTTCCCATCAGTGATAAAGACAGGCATAAAAAGGCAAATTTCTTGCTGTTTGTTGCGTCCCATCTGTCATGCCTCCATTCCCCACTAGTGGCCCACACTTTGAGAAACGCTGCTCTAACTTTAAAGATTAATGCTTAATTGATAATTATTGCTTTCCCCTCAGTATAAATCCAGAAACCTGCCTTTCTACAACAGTTTTCTGTCAGCTTTTTTTCTCTTGGCATCATCACATGCCTAACATGATTATGAATAAGAAACTGAAATATTCCAAGTGCAGATGACATTATCAATACGATGAGAGTAACTTTGGCAGTCTAGTGGAACTTGTTCTGAATTTCCTATGTGCTTTAAACATGACCAGGTGTCCTATTTGGGTAACACTTTGAAGGAGAGGACAGAGAGTATTACAGCTTCGTGTACTCCATTGCAGTCATATGCTCCTTGGTGTGACACACAGTAACAGTAATAATACTGTATCAGTCTTGTAGGATATTATATGCTTATAATCAGACAAGAATGCATTGAAAATGAGAGCCATATTTAGTGCTGACAATTTTGCACAATTTTCCACTGGATATAATTGAACGTTTCTGTGCCGTGAAATTGTGACGCATATCTGATGGACTGCATAGTTGTGCCCTATAGAGGTCATGACACACAGCCTAAAGTTTGTGAACTTGTGTGAATCTGCTCTTCAACAATCCTTACAGAATCTTGACTATTTACTTCACACAATATTTTAGCTAATTATAACCCTCCAACCTGTGTCCTCATCTCACTCATTTTGCACTCCTGCTGCTTCCACTGAGTTTCCTGCTGCTTCCAAGCCTGGTTCTTTAAGGTGTCTGTGTCACTTTTGTTGTGCTCATTTAATTTGGCTGTTGCAGGCTGGGGTTTGAAGTGCTGTTTTATGACACAAGTCTCTGTGGAGACTGTCTTTTCCCTGTAGCATCCCTTAAAGCATGCCAACCATGAACAAACCCTCCTTTTCTTTATGTGCCATGTTGATTCTAGCTCTTTTCATAATACCCTCTTAACTCCGCTACGTACGTAAGATTTTACAACCTTATACTGCATTTTGATTGGAAGGGTTTTTCACCTCTCACTGTATTTGTATGTACAGGTGTCTTTGTGTGCTGAAAGCAGTGTGTGGGCAAAGTGAAAGGAATATAGAAAAAAGCTAAGTATTCTAATCCCCTGATCTTCTGGCCGTCAGCTCCATTTCTGTTTATCAGGGACATGGTATCTAAGTGAAATCTGGCCTCCTAGTTAAGACCTGGACGTCATGTTTATAGTCACATGCTAATCAGTAACATGATTTCACAGCGTGGATCTTCAAGCCTTAACAACTTCTTTACAGTCATAGAAATGCTCCCTTGCCCTCTTTAGAGCAATTAGTCACACTTCCCAAAACTCTCTCTATGAACACCCTGAGAGAGTCTGACATGCACATACAGAGAGAGCTAGAGAAAGAAGGAGAGATAAAAAGAGATCTGTATGTGCATGTCAGAGTCTGTCAGGGCTTTTGTAATCCTCTTATTTTCTTGGAGTCTTCAGATTTTTGTAGATTTTGCAGATGCTATTGACAGACTTGAGGCTCCCCCTTTTTATACTCCCTATGCAGTTCACCCCAGCATTAGTGGTAGTTTGTAACCCTTTACAAATTATTACAAATGCACTGATGTACTGTGGAAAACTTTTAAATTCAAATTCTGCTTAAATTTACTCATATACAGTACTGTATACAGTACTGTACAACGGTCTTGAGCCCCCCCTTTTTCTTTATATTTTCCTTGGAAAATGACACAGTAGTTACAGGTATTCACATACACATGAATACTGTTCCTCAAGACACAAAAATATCTCTTTGGAAGCGATATATGAAGAAATGAGGTGTAACATGATTTTTTTGCACAGCAGTACATCTATAAAAATGAAATAATTTTATGTAGATGATAAATCTTATGAAGTCCTTGTAAACTGAACTTTCTTCCAATAATAAAAACAATTTGTAGATTCACACTGTAAATAAGTGTAATTGGTAGAACATATTACAGATCTATGGGCCATTATGCTGTTGTGAATATTCTTGTGCTATGGGAATAAGTAATTTCAACCTTTTTATGCATGAATTACGAATTTAGACCCAACCCTAGAGTTGTTTGTCAATTCAAGGGGACGTTGTGCATGAAAGGGCTTAAAAATGTACATTACAAAGAGAAAATAAAGAAAGAGAAGAGAAACCTTTATGCAACTTTCTTTATCTTCATTTGTTTCTATATATGTTTTCATAAGCTGCTGATAATTGTTAAGAGATTTATAAAGTTTTATAAAAGAACTAGTGAAATGTTGATCCATTGAAAAGCAGAGCCAATTTAACCAGAGGGTTTGAAAGAGGCTGCATCTTATTACACAATAATAAGTAAACAAATGACTATTCTGCTCCTGTTCTGAAGGGGCATGTCTCTGTACGCTGCCTTTCACCTTGTATTACAGCTAATAGGACATTGAGCCATTAGCACAGCTGTTGGCGTGGAGCATGTCTGTTGATTGAGTGAAAGGAAATATCGGTTCTCACAGACAAAAGCAATCAAGCAGGTGGTGTAACACTACAGTTAGCGTACCGGCAGTCTAGCCAGGGCCCTTAACAGCTCAGATACAGATATCTGTATGATATTATGTACAAATGGAAAAGAGTTTGTAAAAATATGTAAGCTCACAACTTCTTAAATAAGGAAACATTGTTAATTATAATTGGTTTCATGTATGCTTTTTTCATGTAATTTAGGACTAGAAGACCTAATATTGCGTAAGACAAGACAAGACTGAAAACTCATGGCACAGGAGTGTGTAATAAGATCATATTTGGCTAACAGTCATTCAGAGGTAATACTGGTCTTGAAGACACACGGCAGACACGGAAGAAATGTGTTAAATGCTAAAACGAGGAGTGTTTATTAATTCAAGAAAGTTCACAGACGGTCCAATAGAGCCTTGGTCGTGTTGCTTGTCACACAAAGCTGACAGTAAGAGGAGCCAAAGCTTTAATCCTCTGTTGATACTGGATAGGCAGGCAGGAACCTTTTCAGTGAAATGTATCTTTACCTGTAGAGCTGGTGCTAGTACAAAAGAGGTGTTTTATGTCACGGCCATTGTTACCTTCTTTGTTTTCATTCAGCCAGGGGAGAGGGAGACCTCTCTTGGGACTGTTCTTTTATCTGACTAAAAAGGACATTAGCATAGCGTGGTGAGGGAGATACTGTTAACACAAAGAGGAGACAAGGGATTTAAAGAAGATGCAAAGTGTCATTTAAACTTTTTTTTCAGTTCACACAGTGATGCTAGAATGGTAGCAGGGAAAATAATACAACAGTTAAGGTTTGGTGGCAAA
This sequence comes from Distichodus sexfasciatus, assembly GCA_032718565.1. Lineage (NCBI taxonomy): Eukaryota > Metazoa > Chordata > Actinopteri > Characiformes > Distichodontidae > Distichodus > Distichodus sexfasciatus. The sequence continues at coordinate 12,928 of JAVGVS010001464.1, forward strand.
AAGATTGACCACAAGTTGATAATAGATGATAGCAGTGTGTCTTTTGGGTATAGTGCTACTTGCTTTCTATGTAACAAAGTGAAGATCAGAGCTCATGTTTAAATTTCTTTGCAGTTGTACTGCTGAAAGTAAAGTGACACACATAGTACATTGACAGCTATGGACCAGAGAACTGGCCCACATAGAGGCTGCACACCCTAATCATTTGGTAAATAGAACATCATAGGGAAAGCTGTGAACATTTGCTCTCTCCACCCCCTGCTTCTGTCTCTCCCCCTTTAAGAATCTGCAGAATGTGTGATTGTGTGCTTATGGGCTTGAACAAGAGAAGGTTCATAGAATCACAAATACCTTTTCAGAACTAATTTGAATGTTGATTTGACTTGAGTCTCAAAATAGCAAATTGAGTGGTAATTATGTCATCACCTAATGTTGTAGTTTTATTTGGAATTGGAATCTTGTACAATTGAAATGGAGAACGAAAATAGGTTAGGTGGATGTTTTCTATAGAGCCATTGCTTACCTTCAGTTGACCTTTGTTAGGTCACAGAATTGATGGCTGTAGGAAAGTGTTGCGCGGCGGATTTTTTAACCCATGGTGATATAACCATGGGTGATGACCCTGTATCCACAGATGGACAAAATAAACTCAACAGAAGCAGCACTCAAAAAGAGAGCAAGAAGGGTGGTTAGAGGAATTGGTCTGTCTGTTGGAGTATTTTACATACCTACATTCTCTAGAGATGTGATAAAATGCTCAAAAATTAAATATATGGCTGTTCCTTGCTTAGGAACGTAAAGTATTATACATTTAAAAAACGTTATAGTCATTGTGTAATTTACATGTTAGCTTGAAACATGGGAAAGGAGCAAGTTTGTTTAACAAAATTATGTTACCAGCTAATGGTAAGAAAAATGATGTATTGGCTGATGATATAAATAATACAGCAAAGATCATACATAGGCAAGTTGTCTTGTTTTTTATTAACTTAAATATTACATATTACTCCTGTTAAAATGGGCGTTTTTTTGTATTATTATAAATTTTGAAATAATATGAATATAGATTTGTTTACTGCTTCTATAGCCAAATGTTTTATTATATTCTCCTTTATCTGCTATTCCAGCATTTGTCAACAAAATGCATGTCTTCTGTATCATTCAGATATAGAATAAATTCCATATTTGTGAGTAATCTGTTGATCTGTTTTTCAATAAAATGTCTCCTTTTTACAGTGGAGGTGTCACATGCCTATGGATTCAGATCTCAAAAGAAGCTGGCCGAAAACATAGACTGGTCATACGCGGGTAAGTCGTAGAGTTATGTTAATATCAGCAGTTTGAGTGTTCTGTGAGAAGATGGAAAGCAGCTGCTGTGAAATCCACTCAAAGCCACAAATGTTGAAGAAGGGTCATGTTGGTGCAGGCAGCAAATAACACATGGAATTACATTCATCCTTAGGCCTTAATTGGGCAATTTTTTTGTCAAAGTGGACTGACTCACCAGCCTTGACATGTTATACACAGAGTGCACATGTCTCAGCGTATATAAATTTGGGAGTCTGACGTTTGTCCATTTCATATTGTGTGTATATTGACAGTAGGGCTGCACGATTTGGGAAAAAAGACATATTGCAATTATTGAGATCAATATTGCGATATGCAATTGCGATATGATAAAGGGCACTTGTTTGTATATCAATGAAAAGTCGCATACAAATTACTAATAGTGAAATGTTTAATTTCAAAGTGAAACTACTTCTAACAACTTGAAATGCCCAGTGCTTTTAAAATACAATATTCTACAAAATTAAATAATTACAAAAAACTCTTTACATTACTGCAAATGTTATTTTCCTAATACTGCAGTTTAATGGAAATAAATAATAAAATAAGTAAAACAATAAATAAGAATTTAGTTTTTCTTTTAAAGAAAATATTAATATTTTTGTCAAAACTAACGAAACCCGAAAGGCTTAGTTTACTAAGTAAACCAATCAGGATGCCCTTAGTCTAGCACGGGCTGCATGAACGCAGTGATCCACACATACGCACGTTCTCTCACTCTCTCATTCCGTCATGCAGTCGCTACTGTCTCGCGTGCAGACTCTTGTTTGCTTGCTCCAGTTTCCGGGATATTTTATTCAATTTGCGGGCATCAGGGAGACGCTATCAATATGCGGGAGACTCCCGGAACTTCCGGGATGTCTGCATTTTTCTTTGCTATTAGTTCACCGTCGCCCGACTCGATATCCATGCTAGCCCTCGTTCTCACCTGGTTTGTTTTAGAACTGTGTTATTCATGATTCACCCGGGTGAATCATGAGTCATGAATCTGAGGTCTCCATTGAACCGAATCGAAAGTCATGTGACCAAACACGTCACAGCTCGCAAACTTTGAATGAGTGATAATATGTTGCCGATTCAGTCCATGTGCTAATCATTTAAATCGCAGCTTTTTGCGTTCATGTAATCGCACAGACTGACATCGCGATTGTGATTAGATTAATCGTGCAGCTATAATTGACAGCATATTAAACCAAACACAGACTTCAATAGCTTCTCTGTTTCTTAAAAACCTAAGCCTGTCAGTGGCCTCAAAGTAAAATTTCCAAAGAATAATTTAGGCATTGCTAGTTTATAAGTTTTAAGTTTACAAGAGTAAATTGTAATTTAAATTTTTTAAGCTCTGATCAAACATTTTAATATTCAGAATCTTAAATATGCACATGTTAAAAAATGGTAAGTTTCTCTGAAACATCTTTACCATTTAAAAAACAAAACGTTTGCACTAGTGGCAAACCTGAAGGCAGTGATCTTCCAACAATAACAAATTGCTACTAGTACAAATGTATTTGCCAGTGATTTGCTAAAACAGTTTGCCAGTAAAGGCAAACTGTAGTGAACTTTTGGTGACAAATTTGCGAGGTGCATAGGTTTTCCACAAAGTTTGCCACAAACGTGAAAATATGACCTTGCTGCAACATTGCCAAAGGCAACTGTTTGCCAGAAGCCAATTTTTTAAATGGTAGCTTAACAACATAGATCCCCAGTTAAGATTTCGCTGTTGATCTGCTTGTCGTATTTAACTACTAATGACTCTAGCATATAAAATACAATTACACTTAAATACTGCCAGAAATGCACATTTTTAGGAGTAAATAACTTCTGTATCACAGTTCCACTTATCTCTCATCCATTCCTCTCATTTTAGCTGCATTGAGAATTCCCCAGTTTCTCACAGAAGCTTTGCTCTGAAATGTAGGCCATATTTGAAATTCTGCTCTGCTTTCCTTTCTGATTTTAGACTGGTCATGATTTCACCAAATGTTCATGCAGTATTCTATATAATTGAAATATTGTATTGTATATTTGATCTGTTGTCTTTAAGGCCAATTTTATGGTATTACTGACAGCAGGTATAGTGTTGTTGCATTTGGGGTATTTAGGTCAGTTTAGGTAGTGATTGGTCTGGTGCTAATTCCTTCTGTTTAGAAATGACCACTAATTAAGTTGTAGATGGTAGTTAACACAACTTGTTTGTGGATGCAGATGAGGCACACTTTTTGACATTTGAGATATTTCTGTGGATGCAACAAAGTGTGATGCACGGTCTTGCAATTTACAATAATTTCAAAATGTTTTATTTCTCACCATTAAGTACAGTATCTCAATAACTTTTATATATTTCATACAGTATGTAAATATACTTAACATAGATACTCATCTTCATAATAATACTTCAGGAGAGTTCATATTGTATTGCCCTCACTTCACTTCTCTCTCTCTCTCTCTCTCTCTCTCTCTTTCCTGGCCCTCATCTCCCCTGCGTCAAAACAAACCTGGTCCTAGTGACCCATGAGGTTGGCACGACAAAGAAGGACATTATTATGCCCAGGATGCAGCCAGGCGTCCAGGCAGATGGGTCATTGTTAATCAGTGCCGCTCTGAATGCCAGCCCCGCTTCCCCTAACTGACCTGCTTCTGTTGCTTATTGCATAACTTTAGAATCATTTAAAAACTGTTCTGATTGAATCAATTCCCTTAGGCTAATTTTATCACTCTAAATTGGCGGAATGTGTAACAGGGCATGAAAAGGCTAATGCTTGTGAATGCTGCTTTCAAACCAGATCCGTACAATGACCAGCATGTTTGATTTTGATGGTGTCTATCTTAATGTCTAAGAAGAACCATTTAACATTTGATCAGCTTTAATTGGAATTGTCTCAGAAACTTCCACGTTGGTTCAGGTGACAGTTCTGATGTTTTTATCTAGCATGAAAGGATCAATAAACAGCAAACTAACATGAACAATCACCTAAAGTTCTAAGCTGGTCTAAAATACTGTCCACATATCAGTCTGTCAACTGATGGAATTATATGTGGTTTTTTAAGTCTTGGAAATTTTAGAGATTTTATGTGAGCGTCTCCCCATAGTCACAGATTAGTCTTGAGACAAATAATATTTGAGGAACTGCCTCAAAAGAATTTATCAAGAAAAAATGCAAATGGAATGCATTTCTTTGAGGAAAAGTTATGATCTCCAAAAAATACTACATTTGAGGCTTGTGTACCAAAACGTACATCTTACATCTTACCTTTAGAGTACTGAGACTCTCACATGCAGTTTGTGTTGACAGTTAACAGGGGTGTGTTCATCAGTCTGTTTTTCCGCCTGTAGGTAAATGTGTGTGTGTTTTTATGCATGTTTATATGCCTTGTGGGGACCTTTTGGGCCTTTTTGTCCCCTAAAATCAATTAATTCGTTTTTATGGCTTTGTGAAGACATTTGAGAGGTCCCCATGAGGGAAAATGATTTTTTTAAGAAAATGTGCATGTTTTATATGAGAAACTAGAAGAGGTAGAAGATGTGCATTTGGTTACTGAGGATAAGGTTAGGATTAGCTGTAGAATTATATACATCTAGTTATTTTGTGAGTCTATGGAATGTCCCCACAAAGATAATTGTACAAGTGTGTGTGTGTGTGTTTGCACATGCTCTCTTTTTTCAGAATTGGCTAGGCAACACACATGTTATAGTTTTCCTCACTAGTGTAAAAGAATAAGCAGTATCCCATTCACTGATTGCTTTCATGTGACTCCAGCGTGGATGAAAGTAGATGAAAGTCTTCAGAAAACGAGGCAGCTCATTAAACCATACAAAGATTTGTTTATCAGTGGGGCTGAGAAAATGGGAACTCAAACAAGGCTTTTATCATGATCTACTATTTATTTTTTCACATCCAACACACCATATCTCTGTTTACCTGTTTACTTCCATCTTCGTTAGGAGGAAAAGAGGAAATGTATTCCTCTAGCCTCTCTGATTAACAAATACTGTGGAAAACATGGTGGCAGTAAGACGATGAACATTTAACTGGCTTTTATAATTTACACTACTTCATCCTGCCAGGCTCACACTCACACACACTTACACACACACACACACACATAACCTTATACAGCTAGACATTTCACACGCTACCACTGTTTCCTCTCAAATACACAGTGCATTTGATGTTGTGCTTAATACAACCCTCTGCTACTGTACTACACTTTGCTCTGCTCTGTGCTGCTCTACTTTTATGTTTATCAGCTATTGACATGCTAATAGCTATGGCCTAGAACTAGGGATGACCTCATTCATCAGCTTTGTCTTCATGTTAAAGACAAGTCTCTAGAGAGAGCACAGATTAAGCTCCCATTTTATCTTGTAAAATACAGGATCTGATAATATACTTCTAATAATATACTGTGCGTGTGTGTGTTTGGACCCATCTTTGGTAAGTGTTATGTTCAAATTGATATCCTAAATATCCAAATGTTTTTATGTCCTGTAGGAACTCTAAACCAAAACAACTGGGCCAAGAAATACCCATCCTGCAACAATGCAAAGCAGTCACCAATAAACATAGAGGAGACTCTCTCTCAGGTCAAAGTTCAGTTCCAGAAGCTGAGGTTAGAGGGCTGGGAGACGGAGACATCAGAGTCTACTGTAATAAAGAATGACGGCAAGACAGGTGTGGTTTCCACTCAGTTTCTGAACAAAGACAGTAGATTATGTAAGATAAATGTACATACATGACAAGCAAAAAGATCAATACAGTAAAATACTGTTCTCATAACTGCATGCGTTCTCATAACTGCAAAGTTTCCATTAGGGAAAAACGGTAGTATCATGTATTTGGTCAATAGGGTATTTTTCAGTAGTGTTATTGGTATATATTGACTGATCATATAAACTATTATTGTTGGTTTAAATTTAGTTAACCGGTAATTATTGATTTAGTCAAACTAACAAGGCTTTTCTCTTGCATTCCAGTATCTATTGATGTAGATGGCGAATTCTACATAAGTGGAGGGGGGTTGAGGTCCAAGTTTAAGGTTGGCCGCATCACGTTTCACTGGGGCCGCTGCAATGCCACTTCTGAAGGCTCTGAGCATGGCATCAATGGGGTTAGATACCCCCTGGAGGTAATACAGAGTATTATCTTCTTTTCCTTTCATCTCATCCCCCTGTATTTTATCATGATCTCTGTTTCAAGGTGTTTTTGTGGAATTTGCCGATGCTTTTCTGATTCATATTTCTTATGACGTTCTTGTGAAGGATGATTAGTGATTAATGTATGTATAAACTGTGCAGATGCAGATATATTGTTATGAATCTGATCATAACTCTATTGATGAGGCCATAAGAGTTGGAGCAAAAATTACTGCTCTTGCTGTGTTGATTGAGGTAAGTACTATTTTGTTGTTTGGAGTTTATGTTCTTGCGTGTTATGTTATGGAGTGGTAGGCAACTGGATTTCTTTCTCTGATAATTTAACAAACATGGAGGTCAGTCAAATCTACTTTAAGAGGAAACCCTTTCTTGTAGTTTTTGAGATTTGCAGGTCCTCTTATAATTATTCTGAAATGTTGAATGCAATTTAGTCTTTTTGTATGCCAAAATGTATATTAATATACATAATATTTAAATAAATATATGTACAGTACTGTGCAAATGTTTTAGGCAGGTGTGAACAAATGCTGTAAATAAAGAATGCCTTCAGAAATATAAATAATGATTGTTTATTTTTATCAGTTTACAAAATGCAAAGTGAGCAAACAAAAGAAAAATCTAAATCAAATCAGTATTTGGTGTTACTACCTTTTGCCTTCAAACCAGCATCAATTCTTATGGGTACACTTGCACAAAGTCAGGGATTTTGTAGGATTATAGTCATTATATTATTTTCTAGTCATTATATTATTTTGTAGGATTATAGGATTATAGATGTTTGGAACAACCTACCAGCCGAGTTCCTTCAAAAACTGTGTGCAGGTGTACCTAGAAGAATTGATGCTGTTTTGAAGGCAAAGGGTGATGACAGCAAATATTGATTTGATTTAGATTTCTCTTTTGTTTATTCACTGCATTTTGTTGATAGATGAAAATAAATGATTAACTCTTCCATTTTTGAAAGCATTCTTTGTTGACAGCATTTTT
>JAVGVS010001465.1:0-20387 GCA_032718565.1 Distichodus sexfasciatus
TTGAAAGGGGGCGGGTTTTGGCAGTGTGGTGGCGGGGTTTTGGCAGCGTCTACCTGCGAATCCTACTGGCCGATTTGCGCTCTCTAGTTTTGGCATTGATGTGACGCCATACATAGCATCAGGAAAAGATCGATCCGCAAATTTTTTGAATCGATGTCGTATTTTTCGAACGAGAATCGATATTGATCGGTGAATCCTTTTTTTTTTTGGAACCCAGCCCTAATTGTGAGTAGAACGCTGGTTATTTTTGTTATTTCTCAGCGAAAATATCAGTTTTTGTCTGTAATAAAGGGGAAGATTTGACTGAACTGGAACACTTGAATGTCAGACTTCCGCGCGAGAGACGCGCTCGCGCTAACCAACACCGCAGCCGGGAACGCAGCGGTGGCGTCGTTAAGGAAATCAAACAGCGTGTTCGCGCGATTTGCTTTTGCCGTTGTAGCGCGTTGCGCTGCTCGTTCTGCTCGTTGTCAGACCAATATGTAGGAATGAGCGCGAATCTCGAACGATAGGCCAGTTTTACCGCGGTAACGCCTCCCACGCGTCGTTTCATTGTAACTGCTCGCTACGATAAGTGCTTTCGCTTCAACTGGGGCTAAAAGAGCTGCTGCATAAACAGCTTTAGGCTTATTGAGGGCAGAATCCGAGCTGGTGGCTGTGCAGTGTCAGGGCACTAACGTTTGTACGACTGTACGCGAAGTTCGACCACAGTCTCGACCTTGACCTCTGGGCTATTCTGAGGTACGCCTCGCAGCGTGCCAGCGTGTTTATATATTTCACATACGCACTCGCAGTGATTACAGTAGTGCGTATGTGTGTAGATGGAATTGTCAGGCCGGCTCCCTTTCATTTCTCTCTCTCTCTCTCTCTCTCTCTCTCTCTCTCACACACACACAGCTGGAAGACATTATGTCGTGTGCCTGTAGCTCTTGCTTACATGTTGGCAGAGTTCGAGACCCTGATATGGAAGCCCCGCACGCTTTCAAAACAGAGCCCTCATTTGCCCGCAGTACACACTCGTAGAAACACACACACACACACACACACACAGTCTGTGTATTACTATCTTCGTGAGGTCCTTCCATTATGACTGAAGTACGTAATTTTACACCTACACCTAATCCTAATCCTAAACTTAACCTCAGTAACCAAAAGCACATCTTCGACCTCTTTTAGTTTCTCAAATAAAACAAGCACATTTTCTAGAACGTCATTTCTCCTCATGGGGACCTCTCAAATGTCCCCACAAAGGCCAGTAAAAGTGATTTTAGGGGACGAAAAGGTCCCCACAATGCGAATAAAAACATGGACACACACACACACGTCCTCCGTAACGCACGTGTAGCCAGGTAGCCAGCCAGCGCCAGTGCTTGTGTAGTTTAACGGTGCTGTTTAAAAGCTGGCCAGCGTGGCTGGATGCCAGGAGCGGGTGCCAAGCCGGGTCCTCCGGCGGGGGCATCCCCTGCTGAAGAGCACGCGCTCGCATTAAGAGTGTGCAGCACTTTGCTCTTCTTCTCTTTCTCTCTCTCTCTCTCTCTCTCTCTCTCTCTCCCGCTCTCTCTCTCTCTCCTCCTCCCCTGCTTTCTTTTCCTTTCAGTGCAGCGAGTGTTTGTTTTTCCGCCCTCGCTTTACAGAGGTAAAGATACTTCACGTACCGGGTCGAAAGTAAATGAACCCCACGTTACTTTGTAGTCCTGCCACACCGCAGACTTTTTCGCCGCCGATACGACAATATACATACTGCCTGGAGAAGTGGGCAGTCGACGTACGGCGAGCGGGGAGCAATACTGGGGGATGGTACCGTGCTATATGGTGCCCTCAGGGGTACCTTTTCCAGTGCGGAAAAGTCAGTAATTCATCAGTAATCGGGCCAGTTGGTAGGGTAACGGTCAGGGCGTGTCGCCCCGTGATGGGGAAATCGCCGGTTTAAATCCAGGACCGGTAAAGGTATCAGAAATGGAGTGATTTCAAGACTGTGTCAGCATTTACACACCAAACAAATATGTGACCCTCCACGGCAAAACGGCTTGTCGCAGCGGAGGAGGTTTCCGAGAAAAACGAGCGTTTATGTTGCGTGTTGGTGAAATGTTGGATTTTTGGTTTTTAGTGTTTTGAAACAGTGGAAGATCTATACTGTACTGTTGTGAACCAATTTGGCTGAAAAACTTCCCCTTTCCATCCTAAAAATGTGACTTTCTTGAGGCGAGGAATTCCAGCAGAATGTTAAAAGTTTCTGTTTTGACCGCTCTACTCCAATATTTACGGTAAATCCACTTGTCGACTAGCGTGAAGATATTTCTCCGGAATCCATCTTCGTCTCCCGAGTTCAGTTAACCTAACGCAGGTAGGCTATCCGTGTGGCCGTGAATGCAGCGTAGGCTACCGTAAATACAAACGTAGCCGCGACCGCACCGAGCGTCTGTGAGTGCTACGGCGATAGTCAACTTCGAAGGCAGATTTCTCCGTTTCTCACTTGGCGTGACGGGAGAAACCCGACTCCTTTGAACGTTGATGTCTCAGTCATATGTCGTCCGATTCATTCGATATAGGTATCGCTTTGAAGGTTGATTTATGCCCTTTCGTGAAAACATCAGAACTCAATTTGGAAAATTTGCGACAAGCGACTGGTTTTGCCGTGGAGGGTCACATATAAGTACTGCGGGACGTCCTGAACACAACAACATAAAGCTTGTATAGCTCATTTCTACACACACACTAAAATAAGCCTAAAAACGGTAGAAAAACACCCCAAGTTCTCTCACGGGTGTATGGGGTAATTTTGGTTTTTTGAAAAAAGGAACATTCAGGGATAAAAGTCATTTGGTTGTAAATTTTTAGACTCATCTTTCTCTGTTTTTTAAAAAAAAAAGAAGAATTTATCCAATTATTCGATTAATCGATGTAAAAATCGATGTAATGCTCGATTACAAAAAGAATCGAGAGCCGCTGCTCTAGTGACGTACATGCTGTCTGTTTAACATGAGTGTGAGGATTTGTACTTGATATTCACGATACGGTTGATTCGAGAGCGCGTGTTTTTTTTTTTTTTTTTTTACCGATTTATCACTTTGCATCCATGCGGTTATTAAAGGAGAACAATATGTAACCGTCGCAGAAATGGCAAACCAAAATGGAATGAATGAAATTCGCAATTCACAAAGTGATTTACACATCCTGACCGGCTCATTTTTAAGACATCCGATCCCGCTATTTGAGTCAGTGTGGTCCGGAAAACCCCATACTTGCCGTGAAGCGAAAGCGGGCGACGTCTCCGTAGGAACGTCCTCTCCGCGTGGCGAGGGCGAGCTGCCCGCCGTTGCCCTTTTGACTGCTCATCAATAGTCTGCGCAGGGGCCCGTGTTTGACAGCGGCCGGCTGTCTCCGTGGGAGGAGTGCTAGGGGTTTTCAATCAAGCCGAAAGGAGGAGACGTCAAACGGTGGGCCCCTCGCCAGCCATCGACCCTGCCGGGGCATCTCTCTCTCTCTCTCTCTCTCTCTCTCTTTCTCTCTCTCTCGCTCTCTCTCTCTCTTTCTCTCTGCCTCCCTCTCCCTCCCTCTCTCTCTGCCCGGCTTTTCCGTCTCAACCTCTTTTCACACTCCCCTCTCACCGTCTCCGCGAGATTGTCTGGGACTTTTCCAAAATGCCCTTTCACACTCGGCTTCCTCCCGTCTCGTTCTCTCTCCTTCTCCTTCTTTTATCTTTAGTCCTTGCTTTTTCTTTTTATCCAGGCGGAAGGTAACTGCTGTTAACACCCCACAGGTCACCGTCTCAGTCTGGTGGGGTAGTTCCGCTAAAATCAACACCAGTTTCAGCAACAGTATTTCGGACGTGTTCCCCGAATGTGCGCGTCGCGGGTTGTGGCATTATGTTGTCGTCGTCACGTTCGGGATGGTTACCCTTGAAACGGAGGACGCTGACGCAGGATTCATAGTTCACGCTAACACCCTTTAATGCTTAAGACACCAACGTAAAACCCGCACTCGCTCTCTCTGCAGTTCTTGGAAGAAACGCCAATCGAAAGCAGACCCACACTCCCAACGAGTTGTGTCTCACACGGCTTGACCATGGGCTTGCTCTGGAGGGTGTTTCCCAAAAGCATAGTTTTTAACGTATTGCTAATTGTGTTAGCAACACTACGTTAGTCGCGAATGTACACTACGTTAGTTGCTAATGTGCACTATGTTAGTTGCTAATGTGCACTATGTTAGTCGCAAATGTGCACTATGTTAGTTTCTAATGTGCACTATGTTAGTTGCTAATGTGCACTATGTTAGTCGCGAATGTGCACTATGTTAGTTGCTAATGTGCACTATGTTAGTTGCTAACGTACGCTATGTTAGTCGCTAATGTACACTATGTTAGTTGCTAATGTGCACTATGTTAGTTGCTAATGTACACTATGTTAGTCGCTAATGTACACTATGTTAGTTTCTAATGTGCACTATGTTAGTCGCTAATGTGCACTATGTTAGTCGCTAATGTGCACTATGTTAGTCGCTAATGTACACTACGTTAGTCGCTAATGTGCACTATGTTAGTCGCTAATGTACACTATGTTAGTAGCTAATGTGCACTGTTAGTTACCATGACGTAACCGTAAACTCAAGCGGAAAATTCCAAACAAGACACAGGTGACAGTTATTATTGCCGAGGCGGCACGGCACAGATGTGACAGTTGTAAATACAGTGAAAGGAATATAAATATTGATGCATAAATGGCCACATCAATATTCATGAACCAATGAATCGCATAAATCTTTTAAAAGCTGTGCTTACACGTATAAATAAAGGATGAGAAAGGGCAAGAAGGATCAACTACAAAAAATCAAAATAAGAATATTAACTTAAAAATGACAGTAGCGTTGCACCGTTCATGAAAAATCCCATCATACTTGATTTTTAAAAAAAACATGCACCGATTCGATATGTAGATCAGATATTGGTCCGATAACAACTCAAATAGCTGGATCGGGTATCGGTGGCATTGGGCCAATCTGTAAACGCGCGCACGCACGCGCTCTGTTCCTTACGCATGGGAAGCGTTACCGCGGTAAAACTGGTTTATCGTTCGAGATTCGCGCTCATTCCTACATATTGGTCTGACAACGAGCAGAACAAGCAGCGCAACGCGCTACAACCCCAAAAGCAAATCGCGCGAATATGCTGTTTAATTCCCTTTACGACGCCAGCTCTCGCGCGCCACCTCTGCGTTCCTGGCTGCGGTGTTTGTTAGCGCGAGTGCGTCTCTCGCACGGAAGTCCGACATTCAAGCGTTCCGGTTCAGTCAAATCTTCCCTTTATTACAGACAAAACTGATATTTTCGCTGAGAAATAACAAAACAATACAGCCGTTTAGTCTTCAGTGTATTCCGGGACGCGCGTTTGTGGCGTTATTGTGTGGAACGCCATCGCGCCAAACGACTCTTGTGTGGAACGCCGTCGTGTCAAAAATGGTTTCTCCAAGAAACGAGTCCTAAATGACTTATAGGCCGAAAAGGGTCCAAATTTGGCTCAAAAATTGGCCCAAAACTTTTTTTCTTCATTTTCAATTAATCAGATTTGTTTTACACTCTATAATGTTACAGTAAAAAATAAATATAGATGTATTATTTATCAAAAAATTTTATTCTACATCCAGATGGATTGCAAATGGACGAAGAACTGATTCTTAGCCTTAGTTTTCTTCATAGTACTGAGCCATAAAATATAAAAGTCAATAAAACACGCTGTTCTTACGATTTCTAGTAGTTATGTCTACACTTCCAGCACTTTTATACTACGTAAAGCTACAAAAAAACAACAACTCTACAGACGCAAGTCAGTTTTTGCATCAGAAATGGACCGATTTCAAGATTGTGTCAGCATTTACACATCAAACTATGACACATCTGAGTAGCGCAGGACGTTCTGAACGCAACAACATATGGCATGTATGGTGAACACCTACACACACACTAGAATAAGCCTGAAAACAAAGCCAAAAAAAACCCACAGTACTCGGGATCGGCCGATACCCAAAGCCTAAGTATCGGCATCGGTATCGAAACCGTAAAAGTTGGATCGGTGCCTCCCTAGTTTTACCAAGATTTTGGTCAGAACGTTCTTCTGAAGTTCGTCGTTTGCCACCTGAAGCTTTTTCCGATTCTTTTCTTTTCCGCTATAAATGTCGCTTGGTGCTGTGATTAAAAAGTGCTAAACGTGCACCGTCGCATCTTTTCCACAACAGAAGTCGGTAACGCTGTATGTCTAACGCGCTGTTGTGTGTCATCGGGATTGGACTTTTCTTCCTCGCATTGTGAAGTCACTGCCAAACCCGGCCCTTGTAATGACAGCCTCGCATTGCGTGACCAAAACTCGCGTAAACAGGCAAGGAAGGTGGCGAACAAAGCCTTCATGAGGAAATCTTGAATTATCCCGAGAATCTCCGCGTTCCCCGTGCTTACCCCCCCACCCCACCAATATACACACACACACACCCCCGCCGTTATCCGCTGCGGCAAATTGCAGCAATAGCGAGCGTTAAATAGAGCTCAGAGCGCGCCAATGCCGACGCAAGCCTATCAGGGAGAGGTCGGGATCAGAAGAACACGAGATGGCAATCTGCTTTATTGAAGTGACGGATGAAGGCTCCGCGTCACTGGCGTTGAAGCCATTAGCGGCGCTCCTGATTTATTCAGGGGGTTGATTTTTTAATTGGCCTTTTACTCGAATGTCGAATGTGCCGTTTCCTCCGATAAGACTTGAATGTCGGCTCGTGCATTTACGCAGTAAATGTGCATCGTTTGCTGTTTGTTTCGCTTAACCCTGCGCGATTTTTTTGGTCTTTCTGTTCGATTTACTGGCTTTGATTTTTCACATCAACAGTGGTCAGTCAGTGTGACTCAGGTGCTGTTGATGAGGTGTTTCTAATGTTCTGACCGATAATAAAATTGTTTAATTTGATGATTTGCAAACATCTCAAATATGAGTTTATCGGTAAATTCAAACTCCACGGTCTGATAGTAAAATACAGGATTTTTTTTTTAAAATGCAATGACTTCAGTAGCTCTAGCTGGAAAGAATCAAACTGAATTAAATCTAGTGTTGGGCCTCTCGTCTCGGACAAAGAGGAGTCGGGATTTTATTGGAGAGTGGCCGAGACCACCACTCTGAGAATATTAGCATTAAAACTCTTTGAGACCAACACTAGCATTTTGCGTTGTTTATTAGTTAGAGTTTTAATAACTTTGAATCCCTTTAACTTACAGAAACCACACACACGTGGTGTAAAGCGTGTATTGATCCGGTCTCGGTCTCAGCATTTCAGAGTCTTGGTCTCGGTCTCAGCCTTGGTCTCGTCTCAGTCTTGGTCTCGGCCTCGTCTCGGTCTCAGTGTTTCAGAGTCTTGGTCTCATCTCGGTCTCGGCCTTTCAGAGTCTTGGTCTCGTCTCGGTCTCGTCTCGTCTTGGTCTCGTCTTGGTCTCGTCTTGGTCTAGGCCTTTCAGAGTCTTGGTCTCGGTCTCGTCTCAGTCTTGGTCTTTCAGAGTCTCGGTCTTGTCTCAGTCTCGGCCTTTTAGAGTCTCGGTCTTGTCTTGGTCTTGGTCTTGGTCTCGTCTCGGTCTCAGCCTTTCAGATTCTTGGTCTTCTCTCGGTCTTGGTTTTTGTCTCGGTCTCGGTCTTGGTCTCGTCTCGGTCTTGGTTTTTGTCTCGGCCTCGGTCTTGGTCTCGTCTCGGTCTTGGCCTTTCAGAGTCTTGGTCTTGTCTCGGTCTCGTCTCGGTCTTTGTCTCGTCTCAGTCTCTGTCTTTGTCTCGTCTCGGTCTCAGTCTCAGTCTCGTCTCGGTCTTGGCCTTTCAGAGTCTTGGTCTTGTCTCGGTCTCGTCTCGGTCTTTGTCTCGTCTCAGTCTCGGTCTTTGTCTCGTCTCGGTCTCGGTCTTTGTCTCGTCTCGGTCTCAGTCTCAGTCTTGTCTCGGTCTTGGCCTTTCAGAGTCTTGGTCTTGTCTCGGTCTCGTCTCGGTTTAGGCGGTCTTGATCCCAACTCTACCATCTGCATGGAAAAGAAAAAGGAAACGGAGAAAAGCCAGAAAGAAATACTGATGTGAATCATCCTTTTAATCATCAAGAACCGTTAAACTGTGGGTTAATTCTGTGTCAAACGCGCGTTTCTCTCAAATAAAACATTTCTGTACTATGACGTGCCCTGGTCTCCATTTAATTGGCTTCATGACTTTGACGTACTGGAGTGGCCACGTCTTCTCTCACGCGGCTGGAATCGACGACGACTGGACTTGTGTTCCAAATTCTCGAGGCCGTTTCACCTCTCATCCGAAAGGCTTCACGAGTTTCGAGAGCGGAAACATCTTCAAGAATTTGGAACAGAAGTTCAGTCGCCTTTGATTAACGGCCGGGGTGACTACCCGGTGCCGATATTAAGCATTTTGCCGATTATCGGTATCGGCGTTTAATTTCGACCGTCACCGATGCGAAGTCATTGCAAGGTGCGCTAATTTGGCTCCACTGCCGTCTCTTGTCCCTGTGCCGTTTGCTCTCGACTCGCTGCTCCATTTAACGTCCCGCCCACAGCAGTCTCTGATTGGCTGTATGTCACACGAGTAGTAGCCACTCAACGCCGAAGCCTTGTTGGCGCACGCACACACACACACGAGCCAAAAACCAATATCGGTTGACCTCTACTTTTAGTTCAAGCCCTCAAGATGACCATGTCTGGGATGACCGAGGGCCTGCACTGACATATTTTTGTTTTTCTCTCCGGCCAGGCGGAGCTGACCGGCATTAAATGGCGATGCTACAACTTCCGCGGCGGCGGCGAGTACGGGCCGGTGATCTCGGCGCCGGCGCACGACGACCCGGTGCTGCGCAGCTTCCTGCGCTGCGTGCAGGCCAACCTGCTGTGCGTGTGGCGGCGCAGGGTCAAACCCGACGCCAAGGAGCTCTGGATCTTCTGGTGGGGCGACGAGCCGAACCTGAGCGACATCATCCACCACGAGCTGGAAGGTGAGTCCGCCGAATTGCGCCGCGCGTTGGAGTGTGTGTGTGTATATGTGTGTGTGTGAGCTGCATGGCTTCGGACACTACGCCCGCAACGGGCCCCTTTTCCAGGTCCGTCATTGGCTGCCGGTTATTGGAGAAGGAAGCCGCGCTGCTATTTTTAGCGACGCCGATCACCTCATCCGTTGCGCGCGTTCTAGTTCTTTCAGGGAAGCGCGCTCCGCGAACGCGCTCGCTCCAAGCCGTCCCCCGTCTTTGTGTTTACATCAGCAGCAGAGCGCTCTTTTCTCTTATTAGGGTCCGTTCGAGGAGGCCCCTGACGTCGAAGCGACCCAATTTTTGGGCGCCGCCGCCGGGGGTCTTAACGACGCGCGCGGCCTTTTAGCGCCGAGCCCTTAGGGCTCTGGAAATGGACTCTTGAACTAAAGTGTCGCCATATCATTTTCCAGATGCTCTTTTGCAAAGCTTTACGGGACCTGAGGGAAGCCCACAGATGCAATAGAGAGGGGGAGAGCGAGGGGGAGGGAGCGGAAATACAGAGACTGAGAGAAGGAGTGATGGGGAAAGAGAGCGAGAGAAAGAGCGCTGACGCCGGGCTTCGTGTGCCGGCCGACGGCGGTTCCCGCGCGCGCCGCGTCTCCCCGAGCGTGCGTGGCGCCGAAGGAGCTCGATCAGCTGAATCTACGCTGACTATTTATAGGGCCATCTGCACGATCCTGTCGGGGATCTCGCAGAGAAGAGCTATAAAAATTTATTTATCAAAAAAAATGTACCTACAGTATATTCTGATGGAGTCTGATCAATTGAAAATGAAGAAATATGGACGTTTTGGGTCATTTTGAACCCGTTTGGACTCGTTTTGACTCACTTTTCCGGGAGAGAACTACATTTCCCACAATCCCCAACGCACCACTGCGTCACAAATGCGCGTTCCGGAACAAACGCTGGAAAATCTCAATAAACGGCTGCGTTGTGAGTAGAACCGCTGGTAGTTGTGGTTAATTATCAGCTTAAATATGCGTTGACATCGCGAGGGATGTCATTCACGCGTTTTTCCACATTTACTTCCGTTTTTGAGTACGGAACAAACTCACCAATACTTTCACATCCAGACGGATCGGGTCTCGCCTCGAACGCGCCGCTGAAGGCGTCCCTCCCAAAGCGCAAGCGGCGCATGCCCGAGCGAGTGCAAAGAATTAAACGAAGCTTCGATTCTAGGAAAATTGCCTCGACTAGTTTTGGCAATCGATTTTTTTAGCGAGTTATTCGAATAATCGTTTCAGAGCCGGAAATAGAAAACGTAAAGGACCTACCGGAGGTTAGCGCCAAGATAACGTTAATGTAGCGAAAGCGTAGTGTTTTGAAAAGTGGAAGGTCTATACTTTATTCACTCTTGTGAATCAATTTCGCCGAAAAACGTAGCCTTTCCATCCTAAAAACGTGACTTTCTTGAGGTGAGCTTTTTAGCTTTTTTTCGCCAACCGGGACAGAAGCAAATATTTGGAGAACGCTTCAAAACATTGCTAAGTTGGTGCCCAAAAACACAAGCTCTATATGTTTTTATTATTTTTTTTAAAAGTTCTATTATTTCTGTTCACCAAATTTGAACATATTTATCTCCTTTGAAGGCTCTAAAATAAGGGAAAGACTTTTTGTTACAAGAAACTTGTGCTGCGTCTATTTTTTATTGTTGAAAGTCAGGGTCGAAAGCGCTGTAAAAATAAAACATACTTTAGTGCAATAAAGGTTTTGGCTGAAAGAAGGAGAAAGGTTTGAGCGAATCGTGATCTCAGTTCCCGTGGAGAACAATCGGGATTCACGTTTTAGCCAGAATCGGCCAGCCCTAGTGGGCACGCTGTACCGTGTCAAAACCACGCCGCTGACCCAAAGCGTCCCCGGTATCTGTGTCGGTATTGGGGCAGGACGAGTTGCTGTGTCCCCGTTATTACGTGCAGATGTGTAAAGTGCTGACTTTGCCTAATTATTCTGCTGTTCAGTTTCTGCAGTCACGTTGTGGCAGCACAGATGTTTATCTTGTGTGTGTGTGTGTGTGTGTGTGTGTGTTTGTGCGTTGCCTTTCATTCAGGGAGACCAAAATTGGTTTATGTTATATTTATGCCCATTCTGACACACACACACACACACACAGGCGAATACCTCCAGCGATATGAGTCATGTCGCTTTGCGTGTCCTGCTGCACATGTACAAGCGTGGCTTTGTGTGTGTGTGTGTGTGTTGTCATTCAGCACAGCTTGCCCTCTTTTTTCTCTCTCCTTCTCTCTCACTCACTCTTCCTCCCGTTGGCAGACTTTACCACTTTAACCTCGACCCTACCACACACACACAC
The DNA here is from genome assembly GCA_032718565.1 of Distichodus sexfasciatus. Classification (NCBI taxonomy): domain Eukaryota; kingdom Metazoa; phylum Chordata; class Actinopteri; order Characiformes; family Distichodontidae; genus Distichodus; species Distichodus sexfasciatus. The sequence continues at coordinate 11,335 of JAVGVS010001465.1, forward strand.
ACACACACACACACACACACACGCTTCCCCACTTCCATAAAACAACTGCCTCTCCCAGCCCGAGTCCTCTGAATGACAGGCCAAGGTTGAGACCAATAATCTCTCCTCCGTCTCTCCCCCTCTCAGTCGGAATCATCGATTGGCGACGGCGACGGAATAAAGGGCAGATAACGCAGTCGCGCGCGAGACGACGTTTCATCGCCAGCGCTCTCTTAGCTCTGACTGCTCTGGTGCCAGTCGTGTCCTTCTAGACAAAACATTTCGAAGAAAGCGCAGCAGAGGTTTGGGAACTGGATTTAGTCAATAAATTCCTCTGGTTAAATTTTGAACAGATGTTGGGTTTTGTGTTCGGTTTCAAGCTTTTTCCTCATCGTCGTTCCCTCAGTATGACTATTATTTATTAAAAACTGTTCGAAATCATTGTATGATTAGAATCGTTGTAATCAGGGATGCACCGATCCAACGTTTTCACTTCCGATACCGATACTCGGCTTTTGGGTATCGGCCAAGGAACCACTGGGAACAAACTAGACGAAATCGAAAACAGGGCGGGCAGGCGAGGGCGACGCGACCATGACACATATTTTATGGCTTAGTACTAAGATGAAAAATAAGGTTAGGAATCACTTCTTTATCCATTTGCAATTCTGAAAGCAAATAATGCATCATGAGCGGTAAATTAGGGGACTGTTTTACTCCTCGTAATTACTGTTCACGCTGTTCTTCCCCCTCGAAAAAAACGAAACAAAGCAAACAAACTAAAAATATCCTAACGGATGTTGGAGGGATGCACCGATCTGATAAAGGTTAAAAACTGGTATCAGATCGGTACTCAGGATCGGCCGATAGCCAAAGCCTAAGTATCGGTATCGGTATCAGAACTGAAAAAAGTTGGATCGGTGCATCCCTAGTATGTTTGTCTGTGAACGCGTTTTTTATTAAAGTATAAAACTCAGTCGGCGGTAACTTGGTTTACGGACAGTTGTTGATTTTAAACATCCAAAAACCAGTCGTGGACGACAAAGCACTGTTGTAAGTCGCTCTGGATAAATGTAAATGTCAAACGTAGATTTCGTTTTTCCTCTCCAGCGTTACAGAATGTAAAAAATAATTTCCGATTCATTTGAAAACGAAGAAATACTGGCGTTTTTGCCCGTTTCGCAGCCAAATTTGCTCTCATTTCGGCCCCTGCGCCATTTCGGACTGGTTTCTTGGCGACGACGTTTTTTTTTGACACGACGGCGTTCCACATGAGAGTGGTTTGCCGCGATAGCGTCCCACACGATAACGCCGACATTTAAGGGATATTTCAGTCCCGGTTATTCCTCTTGCGGAGCGGGTGCGCTTCAGTTGGAAAATTCTCTCCCTCTCGTGTCCTCGTGTGCTCTCTCCCTCTCTCTCTCTCCTTCTCCCTTCCCTACGTGAGTGGAACAGACTCCCCAACACACACACACACCGTCCTCCCTTCACCGCCCCTCCTCACTTCTCCGCCTCTGTTTTCCCACACTCTGCCTCCCCTCAGTGGCCTTTCGGCAGCCGGGGCGCGGGGGTCAGCCGAGGGGCAGCGTCTTGAATGGAGGCGGCCAGTGCGCCCTGACCACCACCTAATGGGGATGTTCAACTCCGCTCTCACCCCGCGCTGACGAGAGCTTCCCTTTATACAGAGGCTTAAAAGAGACGGGAGAGCTCTGGCAAGTGTGTGTGTGTGTGTGTGTGAATTATTGTCTGAAGTCAAAGAGCTTAAACATGAGAGATTGTTTTTTTTTTGGTGAGATTTACTTCCAGACCAATTGAATGCTTTAATCATATTAATAATTCCCTTTTGTAAAAATTTGTTTGTCCTGGAAAAATCAGCAGGTGCCATAGATGATGTCACGATTATTTCATCTATTTCATGTAACGGTAAGATTCCAGTTTTCTGGCTTTTTACGTGCAGTTGCACTAAACGATCCCAGCAAATCAAGCACAAGCCTGGTCGTCTGCAACCCTGGCTTTTTATTGCAGCTTTGTAAAGACGTTTTGTAAGCGCAAACTGTCTGTTAGCATTTGTTCATCGTGAGTGATGCGAGTGTTAGCAATTTTTTTTTTTTTTCCTAGCCTGGAAACTTGGCCGAACTTGTACAGTACTTGCTGAAGTCGGGCTTTTCCGCCCCTGTGCAGAAGCACCCTTCGCAGAAATAAGGCAAAACATATTGAAGCACTGAATTTTTGGTACGTGTGTTGCACAGATAAAAGAAATAACTAAATAAAAAGTATTGTATTTGTGCACTTATTCCAAAAACGAATTGCAGACTAAAACTAATAAACTAAAACTAAGAGTAGAGTTCGGATCAGGATCACCTAAACCGAAACCGAGACCAGAATGTGTCGAGGCCGAGACAAGACCAAGACTAGAGAGTGTCGAGACCGAGACAAGACCGAGACTAGAGAGTGTCGAGACCGAGACAAGACCGAGACTAGAATGTGTCGAGACCGAGACAAGACCGAGACTAGAATGTGTCGAGACCGAGACAAGACCGAGACTAGAGTGTGTCGAGACCGAGACAAGACCGAGACTAGAAGGTGTCGAGACTGAGACTAGAATGTGTCGAGACCGAGACAAGACCGAGACTAGAGTGTGTCGAGACCGAGACAAGACCGAGACTAGAGTGTGTTGAGACTGAGACTAGAATGTGTCGAGACCGAGACAAGACCGAGACTAGAGTGTGCCGAGACTGAGACTAGAATGTGTCGAGACTGAGACAAGACCAAGACTAGACTGTGTTGAGACGAGACAAGACCAAGACTAGACTGTGTTGAGACGAGACAAGACCGAGACTAGAGTGTCTTGAGACCAAGACAAGACCGAGACTAGAGTGTGTCAAGACTGAGACAAGACCGAAACTAGAGTGTGTCGAGACCGAGACAAGACCGAGACTAGAGTGTGTCGAGACCGAGACTAGAATGTGTCAAGGCTGAGACAAGACCGAGACTAGATTGTGTTGAGACGAGACAAGACCGAGACTAGAGTGTCTTGAGACCAAGACAAGACCGAGACTAGAGTGTCTTGAGACCAAGACAAGACCGAGACTAGAGTGTGTCGAGACCGAGACAAGACCGAGACTAGAGTGTGTCGAGACTGAGACTAGAATGTGTCAAGGCTGAGACAAGACCGAGACTAGATTGTGTTGAGACCGAAACTAGAGTGTGTCGAGACCGAGACAAGACCGAAACTAGAGTGTGTCGAGACTGAGACTAGAATGTGTCGAGACTGAGACAAGACCGAGACTAGATTGTGTCGAGACCGAGACTAGAGTGTGTCGGGGCGGGGGCAAACGCACAACGCTTACGGGTAAACATCTTTGCGATTTTAAAATAAACGAAAGAAAAAGACACAGACGCACTGGCAGAATGGACCGTCATGGGCAGGATTTTGCCGATTTTGTCCGGTCAACACGAGATTCATCGGCTCGAGATGCAGAACCACACGCCACAAATGTTTAAAAAAAAAAAACTTGTAGCCATTCATTCATTCATTTCCCAAACCTCTGAATCCCATTCGGGGTCGCGGGGGGACCGGAGCCGATCCCAGTTGGTCCCGCGGACAGGGACCAACTTATGCAATCAAATCAAAGCTCTTAATATTGCCCGGTGGCCAGGGAGTCCGGTGATGGCCCCAAGTGCCTGCTTAGCAGAGAGTGGTCTGTGACTCGGTGGGTGTTGCGGACACGCTTGAGTAGATCAGTGAACCGCTCGGTAAAGCGAGAGCGGTAAGTCAGCATCTGCGCCATCTCGCTAAACTCCCCCCCCCCACCAACTCGAACTGCCGCGCTCATGAATAGCGGCGCCAAACAATCCGCATAAAGTCTTCAGGTTCGGCCGGGGACCTCGGTCAAGTGCGCATTTAGTGGTCATAGTGGACTCATCGTCCTGCTCATAAAAGACTCCCTTTTCATATGCGACCCAAGGTCTCATATATACCTGCCGGAGAGGAGGGCGAGCTGCGGAGGCCGCCGCGTTATTTCTTTTTAACGCCGGCCTCTCGGGATTTACCGTCCGTCCGCCACTTTTGCACCCGGCGGGTCAATGAGGCAAGCGGAGTATGAAATCGAGTTGTCGGAGAAAGAAAGCGCTGAAATAATTTTGTGTCTCCGGGGCACATATTTGATCGCAGTCGAAAGGGTCCCTTTTGAAGAAGCCACCGCGACTGGGCTCAGACAGAGAGTCTTGAGACGGAGATCGCGGCGAGGGGGCACTGGGTCAGTTAGAGAGACTCTTCTCATCACGAGTGTGTTTAAAAGACAGAAGTGTGCGAGGGATTTCAGTGTAGGAAACGGGGCTCGACCGACATCAGTGGTCTGCACTTCGAGGCTGTTTCCTCCTCAGAGAGCCACTTTGGTCTGACTCTCTTTTAACAACGACTCACAGCGCCTCACGTCATCTTTTTAACACAACAGCTAGCGGACGTCGCTGATAATGAGCGACACTATGTTAGTCACTAATGTACACTATGTTAGTTGCTAATGTACACTATGTTAGTCACTAATGTACACTATGTTAGTTGCTAATGTGCACTATGTTAGTTGCTAATGTACACTATGTTAGTTGCTGATGTGCACTATGTTAGTTGCTAATGTACACTGTTAGTTGCTAATGTACACTGTTAGTTGCTAATGTGCACTATGTTAGTTGCTAATGTGCACTATGTTAGTTGCTAATGTACACTGTTAGTTGCTAATGTGCACTATGTTAGTCGCTAATGTACACTATGTTAGTTGCTAATGCGCACTATGTTAGCCGCTAATGTACACTATGTTAGTTGCTAATGTACACTATGTTAGCCGCTAATGTACACTATGTTAGTCGCTAATGTGCACTATGTTAGCTGCTAATGTGCAATATGTTAGTCGCTAATGTACACTATGTTAGTTGCTAATGTACACTGTTAGTTGCTAATGTACACTGTTAGTTGCTAATGCGCACTATGTTAGCCGCTAATGTACACTATGTTAGTTGCTAATGTGCACTATGTTAGTTGCTAATGTACACTATGTTAGTTGCTAATGTGCACTATGTTAGCCGCTAATGTACACTATGTTAGTCGCTAATGTACACTATGTTAGTTGCTAATGTGCACTATGTTAGTCGCTAATGTACACTATGTTAGTCGCTAATGTGACTTCCCAAAATGTGACTTTTTTGGGGGGGGGGACAACTACTGAGGTGTTTTCTTTTTATTCAGTAATGGAAGGTGAACGGCTTGACTCATCTCCCAATAAACAACCCAGAAACAATCAAATTTCCGTTTTTTTACGAATGTAATGCTGCTCCGTGTGACTGACGTATTTGTGGCACTTTTTTTTTTTTAACCGTTCACGAGAACCGGCTGAAACGAATCCCTGCGTTTCATTCCCATCAGGTCCGATATGTTCAGCCCTCGGCAGAAACCGCGGTCGCGGATGTCACCGCGTCATTAGCCGGCGTTTAAGGCAGTGCGCTTTGAAAGTGTGCGCCTTGCGTCAGCACCGCGTGGTGGAAAGTGGTGGTAGTTTGTGTTGGGAAGGAGGGAGCAGCGGTGCGACTTATTTTTCTCTTATTTTTCAGTAAGTGTGGCCTGTTTCTTTGCCTTATTTCATGGTTAGAGCCCCTCTCTCTCTTCCTCTTCCTCTCTCTCTCTCTCCGTCTTCCTCGGTCGCCTTTTCCCTGTCAGCTTTAAACTAGCGTTCTCATATTTCTCTGCGTGCGCTCATTTTCAAGTTTGCCTCTCCCTCTCTCTCTCCCTCTCTCTCTCTCTCTCTGTTTCTCGCTGTTGGGGACACAACCATTGTTTCATCCAGCTCGGTGCCATACATCACACACAAGCTAAATATAGATCTCCGGCGAATCGATGAGCACGCGAGAGCGCCGGAGGAAAAACTCTCCCTCCGGTCGTCGCACCCTCCCCAACGCTGAGCTTAAACGCTGTCCGCGCTCCTCTCTCCAACCAGCCACGAGATGTAACGGCGCGTGCGGCCACCCTCCCTCCCACCCCCAGGCCGAAGGCAAAACGATTCGACGCGACGACGCTTTCGAGGGCACTTTTTAAACGCCGCGCTTCCGCAACATCGCGCCGAGGTCGAATTCAGTTTATATATACCTGTCTATATAAATCTATACATCCATATATTAGGGATGCACGATATGCTATGCTAATATCCAGTATTTCTCACGCGTCTAGCTATCGATACCGACGGGGACGGCGCGAGAGTCGAGCGCGAGTGCGGGCAGAGTCGAGCGCGCAATGTGTTGAAGACATTTGGCTCGCCAAAGTTCCACAGCACCGCACCAAGTCAAACGAGCGCGAAAGCCAAGGCCAGCGGAGCATTTCGAACGTAGTGCGCAACATGTGGTGTACCAAGTCAAACAGGATACGCGAGACACTCCCCGTGCCCTACCTAGTGCGCAGAGAGCCGTTAAGCTACAACCCCGGCAAGGCGAGGCAAAACGCGCGATGTAATAAACGCGGCATAAAATATCGGGGTTAAAGAACGGGGCTAATCGGCCGATTCCTGATATGATTCCGTCATCGTGTGTCCTTAGGTATACAGTATATTAGGGACGCAACGGTGCAGTGCGCCCACGGTGCGAACGGCAACGATAGACCACCATCACCTCAGTCGACATTCGAGTGCCGTCGGCGTAATGACCGTGACCTCGCCGCGACGAAGGCTGTGGTGGTTGGAAGGCCAAGGGTCAAAAAGGGGACGTTAACCGAGGTGAGGCTAACGGCTAAGCAAATAAAGCCGTTACTTCCTCCTAGCGACTAGTTGTTTTTGGGGTTTTTTACTTCCTACATGCTGAAGAAAATGGCTGTGAAAAGGGGGGATGCTGAATATTTCTTCTCTCTCTTCAACAGCTGAGGCATGAGTAGCTTGACTGGCCGTTTCTTTGCACAGGAAATCAGGACGCAGAATACACTTCCTCAAACAGCCCGCCGTCTGGCTGAGCTCCAGCGGCGTGGGCCGCCTCAGACGTTAGTTTCGGATTGAATCAGCGAAACTTCTCGCTCTCAGTAATAAAAGGGACGCTAATCTTTATTTGAAGTCGTTCGTCTCGGGTTGGTGGACCATTACCGCGCAAAACGCTTCAAATCAGGACGTTTCGGGCCCCGCCAGTCGGGGCTCGGAGGCTTCCTCCAAGCTAATCGCGCTAACTGGCCGCTTTGACAGCACCGTAATTGCCTCCCCCCGCTCCTTTTCTCCCCCACCGCCTTTCCATATCCCCCCGCAAACCCGTGTTATCGAGAGACACGAGTCCTAAATATCGGGCGGAATTGAATTAGCTTTATTGCATTACAAGAGCATATCTTTCCTCAGACGTCGGTTCCTCGGGTTGTGCGTCCCCGGCGCTATCGATCCCGCGCTAATTTCACCCGCTCGGATTCAGCAACGCTGAACGGCGCGGCGCTAGGAATTTCCCCTCCGTCGCTCGTTGAGGCGACTCGCGACTCTTTTTCGCACCCGTGTTCGGCGTGGACGCCGCCAATCGACGACCGCGCCCAAACGGCTCGCGTGAGGGCGAGCGCAACGGAATAAGCACACGTCTGTCAAGGATTGTATTGAACAAGGGGATAAGCGTTGGCGACGGGATCTCCGCGGGCTGCGCGAATAATTTCTTTGATTAATTGCGTGCTTGAGGTTTTCGGGGCTTCCGGAAGTCGCCCGCTTAACCGATCGAGACGGCGATTCACCGGCCGTTAACAGACTGCCGCGAAGGGGCAGCGATCCCACCGGGTCACTGGCGTGCCGGCCGGCTGGTTTCATACCCTTCAAAGGGAAAGAGAGAAGTGGCTCTTCTGACATCAGCCTTTAATAAAGCGCCGCCTTGTTGAGAGACGCTGCTTTTTTGCCGCCAACTCCTCGAGAGGCGGCCGATGTTCTTGGCTTCCGTGCTAGTCACCTGGGGACTTTTTTTTAAGTAAATTTTTGGGTTTGTTTTTTTTTTAATCAAAGTGCTCACCATTTTTCACTCCTTCGACTGTAAGGAGGACGGCTTTAGCGCACCAACAGGCACACGGTGTGAAAGTGACCTTATAATGCACAGAAGTGTGATATTAAGGTAGCTTCGGGTCCGCAAGAGAAATAATGTTGACGCAAGAAAAATAATGTTTTTATGTATTGTGGGGACCTTTTTGGGCCCTTTTTGTCCCCTAAAATCACTTTTATTCGCTTATTTTATGGCTTCGTGGGGACATTTGAGAGGTCCCCATGGGGAAAAATGACTTTATAAAAAATGTGCATGTTCTAATTGAGAAACCAACGCCCTGTTCACACGTATGTGGATATTTTTTATAAATGCATTTTTTAAAAATCCGTTTGGGCCTTTCGTTTACCCGTAAACAGAGTTTTAGCCACCTCAGATGCATTTTTTTTTTTTACACACTCTACAAAGTCACGATTTTTCAAAACGCTGGATTCTGTGGATACATGTTAACGAAAGGCCCAAACGTATTAAAAAAATGTGTTTATAAAAATATCCGCACACATGTGAACAGGCTTTTTAAAAAAAAAAACGAACGTCATAAAAAAACCATATAAAAATATGTTTATAAAAATATATGCGTAAACAGACTTTTTTTTTTTTAACCAACTGAATGTTGTGTAAATGCAATTTAAAAAAAGAAACATAAAAAATATGTTTATAAAAATATTTGCATATGTGTAAACGGGCCTTTTTTTTTCCAACCGAATGTTGTATAAACATGGGTGTGTGGGTGTGGGTGTGGGTGTGTGGGTGCGAGTGGGTGTGTATGGGTGTGTGTGTGTGTGTGGGTGTATGTGGGTGTGTGTGGGTATGGGTGTGTGGGTGCGGATGGGTGTGTGTGTGTGTGGATGGGTGCGGGTGTGTGTGTGGGTGTGGGTGGGTGCAGGTGTGGGTGTGTGTGGGCGGGTGCGGGGGTGTGGGTGTGGGTGGGTGTGTGTGGGTGTGGGTATGGGTGTGTGCATGGGTGTGTGTGTGGGTATGGGTGTGTGTGTGTGTGGGTGTGGGTGGGTATGGGTATGGGTGTCTGGGTGGGTGTGTGGTGTGTGTGTGGG
>JAVGVS010001466.1:0-20336 GCA_032718565.1 Distichodus sexfasciatus
ACAATAAACCAGCTTTACCACAGTCACACTTCCCATGAAGAACCTACTGAGCGTGCACACATTTACAGATCGACTCCATAGATCAACCCAATGCCACGATACCCGATCCAGCTGTTTGAGTCGCTATCGAACCGATATACCATCCACGTAACGGATCGGTGCCATATTTATTAAGGTACTTGCTCAGGAGCCGAATGGTGGCTTTTTTAAAGCCTCTGAAGACCATCTTATGGTCTCTGACCATGTTGTTTGCTCTCTACTTCCAGTGTTTTTGCACTATTAATGCTTGTGGAGGATAAAAATTCAATGTCTGAGGCCAGAGAAAACGCTGGAAACATGGCATGGGCTGTCAGGTAGCTGTCCGGCTTTGTTGGGTCAAGTCTTGTTGAAGGCCACGCTTCTGTTTTCAGGTCTGTTGTAATTGCCGAGTGTAAGGATTTGGGATTAGCCACGTTTATACTGTACAGTCCGAAAACAACTTAACATCATCTCAGCTCGGTCGAGTGCGTCAGTCTCCCCAGTTGCCCCCGCGTTGCCGTGGTTGTGGTTTCCCGGAAGAGACCGCTGAGCGAAACCACACCCAAAATTTGCACATTTAAAAGCCGTTAGGCAGCCGTACGCCATGTTCATGTGATGAAGGAAAAGGGTCTAATTAAGCAGACCCGTCCTTTGTGAGGTTCCAATCTCGTCCCCTTACCCTTTTAAGAGACGTGAACTGTTGAAGTGGAAACACTGCTCTTCCTTCTCAGGCTTCCCTCTCTCTGCTCTCCTTCACCCTGTGCCCTCTCTGTCGCTCTCTTTCTCAGTCTCTTTGGTGTTGTGGAATGTGCTACGAGCACCAGGGTAACGTAAAGGCCGACCCTGCAGTGTCCACCCCCTCACCCCTCAAAGAAAGTCCTGCCCAGCATTTGAAGGGTTCCAGTGTGTGTGTGTGTGGGAGAAGATTGAGAAACCTTTGTTACTCTTCACCAGCCAGAAGAAAAGGATGGTGGCTCTAAATGGGAACCAGGGCCCCAGTCCCCTGTGAGAACCACGTCCGAGAGACGTGTTTAATCTGGTCAGGCCATTGTACGGGTTCACTTTTCTTTTTCTCTTGCCAACCTCAACAGCGGGGAAGGTGTCAGTTGCCGAATCTCGCCCCTTTCTCCCCCCAGCACCCACCACCTGCTGTTTAGTGTATTGCGTCTCTCTGAAACCCTTACGACGGTGAAGTACCCAAACCTGAAACCAAAGTGAGTCTGTTACGCATCTCAGAAAACGTTTATTGTGACAATCTAATTGAACATGGCAATGTGGATATCTGCTGATACGATATGAATCTGATGCAGTCTCTGAGTCTTTTTTTAAACTGAAAACAGAAAATAATGCTGTAAAAAATGTCTGAATACATGACTGAGATTATTCTGTTCTGCTTGAGGAAATACTTGACTTAAATCCTGTTTTCCTACTAAAACAATGTAATATTTACACACCCATATGTATTTGCTAAATGATTTATTATGAAAATAACGTCTCAAACATGATTCCTTTAAACACAGTCCTGTCATTTAGTGACGCTCCCTAATCCTGCGGCGCTAAAACCACCAGGAACACAGAGATTGTGAGTGAGAGCTGGTGTTGTTAAGGAAATTAAAGACGAAACCAACGCTGGTTGATATAACCCCAAATCAATATCATGATAAATTCAACATTTGAGTTGAGCGTTGCAGAAAAGCGGGTACGGGCGGTGGCGCAGCGGTTAGCCTCACAGCGAGAAGGTTCTGGGTTCGATCCCCGGGTCGGTCGTAGGGCTCTTTCTTTGTGGTGTTTTGCGTGGGTTTCCTCCGGGTGCTCCGGTTGCCTCCCACAGTCCAAACGCATGCAATGTAGGTTAATTGGCGACTCTAAATTGACCCCGTAAGGTGTGAATGGGAGTGTGATTGTGTGAGTGTGTGTGCCCAGAGTTGGTCCTGTAGTTTCCGAGATAGGCTCCGGTCCCCGCGACCCTGATAGGGATTAAACGATTCGGATAATGGATGGATGGATGGACGGATGGATGGAAAACCGGGTCATGCTTTGTCCTTCAGTGGCGTTCGGGAAACATTGCTGAGGAATACACAAACATCTGCTACCAAAAATTACATTTAAATATTGTGAACATGTGTCTGCTTTACTGCTCATCTCAGTTACAAATCCATATTGTTTTCATCTCAAAACCTCATCAAGGAAAACTGAATTTATGGGCAGTGTTATGAGAGCTTGTATATTTATATATATACAAGAGCTTAATGAACACAACAGTCTCGGTTTTTAAACAGCTGAATTGTTCCCAAACTTTTACTTTAATCTTATGAGGGAGAGTTTTTACAATAATAACTTTATACTGCAACCTCAAATGCCCTTTCCAAAGTTGGGAGGAAGTCTGGATAAAGCCCAGTGGTGACTATCAAAGCGTGTCGTTTTTACGATGGTCATTAACTGGGACTGTTCGTGTCGTTGTTCTGCTCTGGGCCCTTTGCTGATGATGATTTGTCTGGAGGGACGGAGGACAGACACACTCATCTGTGCAGGATCTGGGCTCAAAGTTCCCCCTTGTGCCGAGCACATTGCTGTGTGTGTAACGATAAAGAGTACTGGTGAATTTAGCAGACGCAATGAGGAAATCATCTTGTTGGATTTTAGAGTTTTTAACATATTTTTCGGTTCCTCCAGGATTTCCCAGGCTTTTTCTGAGATTATTGCTGCCTAAAATACCTGATTCTGTGGCAGCTTTTCCAAAAAAAAATTGCGATGAGAGTTGCAGTGTTTTAAGACGTTTTGTTGAAATAAAGTTGCGAGAAAATTTGATGTTATTTTAACAATAAATCATTTAGCATATACATATGGGCGTGTAATTATTACATTGTTTTAGTAGGAAAACAGCATTTAAGTCAAGTATTTCCTTAAGCAGAACAGAATAATCTCAGTCATGTATGCAGACATTTTTTAAAGCATTATTTTCTGTTTTAAAAAGTAATTTGTATAGTGTTTTTCTTATAAGATTATGGCCACATTCATGCAAAATATTTATATGGGATTTTGGGGCTTAAATCGGTTGACCGATGTTCGTTTTTTAGGGCCGTTATCGATACCGATTATTGCTAGTTAATGGGACGATAATCGATATTTGAAGCGATACGCAATTCAATTTGAAACGTTTTAGTACCCTAAATTTAGCAGCAGCAGGTTGTGGTGAAGAAAGCAAAGCTGCTCAGCGTGCTCTCCTCTTAATATAGATCTTGTGTGGCATATAGCCAATCAGAGACGGGGCAGCGTTGTGGGTGGGACATTAAATGAAGCAGAACACACACAACGTTCATCGTGATAGCTATAGCTGGAATCCTGCATCCCTACCTGGCACCTGTCAGCTCACTGTATGTTATTTAATTGATATTTTGGTTGTGCTTCATAACCAGGACTCCGTTTCTTTGGCTGTGGCTTTGCGGCCGATGCCAAATCCCTGCCCACCGTCTCCCAAACCCGTACCCCGCGACCTCAAACTGCTTAATATGCAATTTCCCAGCAACGATTCTCTCTAGGACTAAGGGAGCCGTAGCCTCTGGCCTGATCTGCTGTCTTTTCCGGCCCTGGCTGCTTCCCATCGTGACAAATGTTTCGATTCTCCACACCGTGGTGGAACTGTTTTGCCTGGAGTACACATCAGCTGTGCTTTTCATTGAAGCTTTTTTGTGGGGGGGGGGGGGTTTCCCCATTCATACGTTTGGTTTTGGGGAAGAGTATTGGAAGCATAAACATTTTGCTAAAATTGCTAGAATTTTCCATTTTTCCTTATTCACAAGGGTTTTTTTGGCATTTTTATTTTAATTCATCTGTATTGTGATGCATCAGTATGTCTTCTCATATCCTAAATTATATGCATTGTTCAATTTGCTTAACACTTAATGGATTTATTATAATATTATGGTATCATTAGGTATAATAGAGTCACTTCAGGATTTTCCAGAGATTGTTGCGGCCTAAAATTCCTGATTTTGCGGCAGCTTTTCTAAAAAATTGCTTTTTAAAAAGTTGCGGGAGCAAGTCATAGTAGTGGAAAAATTTGCAATTCTGTCCCCGTCTGTAATGATTCTTTAACAACAAATTAAAATGAAGGAGACAAAACAACTATTATTTTTATTAACCATTAATCATTTAGTTATTTTTGAAGGTAAATGTGAGGCGTGTTTATCACGTTTCCTGTGTCAACAAGGAAGTGAGTTCACTGATGTATGGCTCAACGTTTTGCGGAAAAATATGACAATGATTGGACAAAAATTGCGGAAAAGTTGCGGTAATTGGTTAAAATCGCACGTTGGTAATGCATTCTTGGGGCTTGACTGAATTTGCATTAATAAGTGCGATCGCAACATCGCGATATCCTGGAGCGTCTGGTAGCAGTGTGCTTTTTGGTATCTCTAGTAAGGGAGGTGAATGTGACCTCTGCGTTTGATCCTTCCGGGAAAGGGCAGTGGACAGCTTGCATAAGCAGTGCTTGAGGATGGCACATTGCTCATCAGTACCTCAGTGTCACCGGTACCGATCCAGGACTCTGATCATGGATCCAACTCCCAACCGTCACGCTGCCAGTGTGTAAAAATAACCCACCCTGAAATAACAACATACAGTCACACTTTTACATTGTCCATGTTAAGAAGATGACTCATATATATAACAAAAGTCCGATAATTATGCTTACGTCAACCTCGTTCTTGCCTCTTCTTGAAGTTTCGAAAGCACTTCAAAACTCACAGATGAACAAACTCATAACAACACACGACATAATCTCCAGCTAAAACACGAGAGAAACCTTAAAACTCCAAACACAATACGTAATGTTACGTTCAGCAGGAAGTGAGAGCATTGGCTGGAAAACTTAGGTCATTTTCAAACTTGAAAATTCATATCTTGGAAAAGACTTTTCCCCCATACAAATTTTCAAAACAAAATAAAAAATTTTGACGTTTCTACAATGATCAGCTCTTACACAGTCCATTTTTGATGCCCATATTTTTGTCCAGTTTTGATGCCCATGTTTTTGTCAATTTCTGTCCCATTTTTGATGCCCATATTTTTGTCTGTTTTCGATGCCCATGTTTTTGTCAGTTTTTGTCCCATTTTTGATGCCCATATTTTTGTCCGTTTTTGATGCCCATATTTTTGTTGATGCCTATGTTTTTGGCCGGTTTTTGTACATTTTTGATGCCCACGTTTTTGTCCATTTTTGATGCCTGTGTTTTTGCGCATTTTCGATGCCCATATTTTTGTCCATTTTTGATGCCCATATTTTTGTCCGTTTTTGATGCCCATTTTTTTGTCCGTTTTTGATGTCCATATTCTTGTCCAGTTTTGATGCTCATGTTTTTGTCAATTGTTGTCCATTTTCGATGCCCATATTTTTGTCCAGTTTTGATGCCCATGTTTTTGTCATTTTTTGTCCCATTTTTGATGCCCATATTTTTGTCCATTTTTTTATTTCCATAAATTTTTGATACCTATGCTTTTGGCCAGTTTTTGTCCATTTTTGATGCCCACATTTTTGTCCATTTTTGATGCCTATGTTTTTGCCCATTTTTGATGCCCATATTTTTGTCCATTTTTGATGCCCATGTTTTGGTCCATTTTTGATGCTCATATTTTTTGCCAGTTTTTGTGAGTTTTTGATGCCCATGTTTTTGTCCATTTTTGATGTTGGTGTGCCACATTGTCACATCATCCGTTGAGAATGCCGTGTTTTCACAGAGCCTCTCCCAGCAGAGGATCTTGGACACGTTAAAGTGTGAGAAGGTGAGAAGGAAGGAGATTTAAGGAGAGAACGAGAGAGTCAGAAGTGATGACCTTTTCCTTGGTGTCAGCTGCTTTAGGACTCAAATAAATCCGAACTAAAATAGCACCTTTCAACCCTGCTGTCTCATGTCACCGTCCCCCGCTGCCCCGTGCCTCACTCCTCTTATTGGGAAGCGAGGCTTAAGCCGTCCCTGGAAGTCGCGGACTGTTTTTCTGCATATCGTCGCTGTCGGGCAGAAGTCCATTTTTGGTCATTTTTATTTTTTGTTATAAAACAATTCTGTTGGTCAGTGTTCACGTCGCCTGACAGTTTTAGAAATATTTAACCAATGACAGGTGTTTTCCACACTTTTCATTGGTTAAATATTTCTAAAACTGTCAGGCAAAGACAAAACTGTTTTATGACAAAAAAATAAACATGACCAAAAATGGACAAGGTTTCTGCCCAACAGTGATATGTAATATGTAATCATTTATATGTATTTAATATGTAATAGACCAATCATACACAATATAACCTTTCAAGCAAACGTCTTTAATATTTTAATTATTGATAATTAAACAATATTAATATTTATGATGTTATATGAAAGTACTTTATTATATGAATTGCTCTATATATGTAATTTTTTCAATTAAAACAGGTAACATAACATGTTTTAAAAGTTTTTATTCACATCATTAAGACATTCAAGCAAAAATCTTAAATATTTTTATCCTAATATTACAATTATTTAAATAATGTTAATATTAATGATTTTTTTTTCGTTATGTGAATTATTGCTGTATTTCTGTAATATTTTTAATTAAATGGGATAACATTTTTAAAAGTATTTTATTCACATAATAAAGCCTTTCAAGCAAACATCTTAAATATTTTAATTATCTTAATGTTACTGTTATTTAAGGAATGTTCATATTTCTGATGTTATATGAATGTACTTTATTATGTGAATTATTACTTATTGATGGCATTTTTTCATCCAACATGGTATTATGATGCACTACTCAGAAAATATAAAGAAAATCAGTGATTGATGGATCTGATTGTTTTAAGAAACAGGTGGATCTTTTTGACCTGTCAGTACGGATCAGGAGAGGTTAAAGCCTCTCACCCCCAGAGGGTCACCTGTTGACCCTGTTAGACCTCTTACTGGGAAAGACAGCAGACTCACACACACACACACACCACAAATTGAGTCCTGCTGCATCAACATTTGTTACAGCTTCACCAAGCTCAAACTAGCGTTTTATATAATGAGTCATTATGCGGTAGAGTTAGGAATTAATAAGATTTTATTATCAATGCCATTATCAATTCTGCCTATCAATCCAATTCCTTATCAATTCTCTTATCGATTCCTGAGTAGTGTTTTGAGTGTAAAAAGTAGTTCTACACAGTCTTCCACACCAAAAGCAACCATTTTATTTTACCCCAAAATGATGTCTGCACAAGACTGTGAACATCAGCACATTGATATTGATATTCAGAGTTGTTATTATACAGAGACATTCTATGGTTTAGTTTATGAAGAACAATAAGGTTAGTGCAGGTGGAAACACTTCTTTATCATTTGGAATCCATCTGGATATAGAATCAAATTATTTGATAACAAATCATGCATTTTTCTATATTTATTTTTTACTCTAACATTATAGAATGTAATAAATATTTTCTGATTCATGTAAAATGAAGAAATACTGAAGTTTTGGTCATTTTTGAGCATTTGGACTGATTTTGGTCTATAACTGATTTTTGACTCATTTCTGGGAGAGAAGTACATTTTTGTCATGAGGGCGTTCCATATGAGAGCCGCGGCACAATAGCGACGTGGACATCAATATCAAGTAAAGGTCTGTACTGTGAGTAGAACGCTGGTTGTTATTTATCAGCTAAAATATAAGTTTTGTCTGTAATAAATGGGAAGATTGAACTGAACTGGAAGGTTTTAGTGAATGTTGGACTTCCCTGTGAGAGTCGTGAGCGCTAACAAACGCAGCGTGTGTGTTTACATGGAGAAAAATATCATTTATGCGTCGTGATTCCTTGTGGGTGAAGGTCAAGTCGCAGAGAGTGTGACGTAACATACCTTGAGCGAGACCCTTAACCCCAAGTAGCTGGATCGCTCTGGAGAAGTGTCTGCTAAATGCTGTAGATGTATATCTCAGAGTCTTCATTTTTCTCTCTCTCTCTGTGTCTCTGGGACGTGGGCCACTAGACTTTGAGAAGCCTTTCTTGGCCTCAGCGAGCGTGGGCCGCTGGTGTACCACCATGAAAGGCCTTTTCGCTCAGTTCCGCAAGTTTCTTGCTCCCTCCATTGTGCCGCTGACTAGCGGAGAGGCGCTGTCACTCCGGTTAAACGCTCTCCACCCAACTCCGACAGAGGTCAGCCTCCTCCTGTCAGCTCCCTGATTGATGACCAGAGACACAATCCCATCTCCTGTGGGCACTGTTAGGGCCTCGACCCCTTATTCTCTGCGTTTCCCCCTCTGTGTTAGCCAAAGCCTTTATCAATAGGCTCGTTCTTCACGAATGAGCTCCATTACAGAATGCTACATGCCGGCTTATCCGACCGATATCCCATCCACGTATCAGATCGGTGGCATCTGTAATTTTTAAAAGCATTTTCATTTGGATTCATTAGGAAAATGTTTCTACCTCAACGAGGAATGTTGATCTTTACAGAAATAACCAGACCCTCCAGGAGTTCGCGATGTTGCGATCACAACTATTAACGCAAATTAAGCCAATCCACGCGAAATCATTACTACCGTGCATATTTTGACCAATTACCGCAACTTTTCCACAATTTTTGACCAATCATTGTCGTTGAGTTGAGCCATACGTCAGCGAACTCACTTCCAAAAATAACTAAATGATAAATGGTTAATAAAAATAATAGTGGTTTTGTTCCCTTCATTTAAATTCATTGTTAAAGAGTCATTATAAAGGGGGACAAAATCACAACTTTGACTTGCTCCTGCAACTTTTTTGCAACGAAACGCTTAAAAACACTGCAACTTTCATCCCAATTTTTTAGAAAAGCTGCCGTAAAATCAGCCATTTTTGGCCGCAACAATCTCTTAAAAAGGCCCGCGAAATCCTGGAGGAGCGTTTAAAAGTAGCTTCCCTAAAAATGGCTGCACTGATCCCTTTTTTTTCAGGCCAAGTTCTGATACAGGATATCGTCTGAGATTCCAAGCGACAGACGTTCGTTTTTAGAAGCATTTTCTTTTGAAGGGTGTTTTTATCTTTTGGTCTCGTGTTTCTCTTTGTAAAATCCTTTGAGACAACAGCAAAGCAGACTTCACTCTGGATTTATCACTAAACCTTCTCACCTCGTGACCTTATACCTAGTTTCGTGCCCTCCTCCTTGGTGCATGGTGGGTTTTTTGGGGGCAGAGAGAAGAAAAGGGAGTGGTGGAGGAGGAGGACGAGGAGGAGGAGGAGAAGTGCTCTCGGCTCAGGACGTCGTGCGGTGTGTGTGATGGTGCATACTTCCACAGAACGTCTCTCATTACTTCCCTGAATGCCGTTTGCTTCCAGGAAATCTCAGCTTACCTTACCTCAAACGGATCCAAAGGGAAGAGCCGTCTCGGGCCTGGATGCTAAGACGAGGCAGGAATTTGGTCTAAAGCTTAACCATCAATCAGCTTGATGAGTTAATTCCCTTTGAACTATCAGCAGCGTGATGAATGGGCGCCGGTGGAACAGCTTTGATTCCTCTGACGTCCAATAATGACACATTTTCGTGGAGGATGTGGATTCAGGAAGGATATATCTTGTGTGGTTCAAATATGGCTTCAATTTTTCGCTGCTCCCTCTCTCATATCCTCCCTAGTTGCCTGATCTGGCATTGTGATTTAGGAAATAATTAGACCCTTCATTGTGGCTCGGCGAGGATCATCGACCTCAGAACTATTCGGCGGTTTCGAAGCCAGGACAATGTCCACTCCCTCCCAATTTTTTTTTTTTTATAATAATCACAGAAAGTGTTGCCCGTCCTCTGTCTGGAGCTGGCCGTCTGGTGTTTGGCAGGTCGGTTTGTGCAGAAGCTCGGAGTCTGGGGCAGTGAGATGCTGAGTGTTGTCTTTGGAAAGTGTTGACAAGGCAGCTCAGAGCGGCACGTCTGCTGGAGGAGACACACTGAGAGTTAGTGTTACAACAGCGTTTCCTGTTCCCACTGAAAAATAAAAAGATCTGTGGAGACGCAGACAGACAGAAAGAGAGTGAATGTGAGAATGTGAGAGAAGAAATTTACTGAAGAATTATACAGAACACATAAAACATTCAGCTCAAAACTCCACTCCTACATATCTATAATGAGGAAATCACTTCACTGGAAGCAGTTAAACACACTGATCACATCATATGTTAAACTCAACAAAGCACAGTGAACACTCCTCAAGACCAAACTCACTGTGTTATTGCCTTGCAGAGTTGTTATTATGCAGAGACGTTCTATAGCTTAGTGCTGTGAAGAACAATAAGGTTAGTGTCAGACGGAAACACTTCTTCATCCATTTGGTATCTATCTGAATACAGACAAAAAAAAATTGATAACAAACAATACATTTTTCTAT
Organism: Distichodus sexfasciatus; assembly: GCA_032718565.1. Lineage (NCBI taxonomy): Eukaryota > Metazoa > Chordata > Actinopteri > Characiformes > Distichodontidae > Distichodus > Distichodus sexfasciatus. The sequence goes on from JAVGVS010001466.1 coordinate 10,387, forward strand.
ATTTATTTTTCCCTGTTGATTACTCTCCAACATTATAGAATGGGAAAAAAAATCTAATCAATAGAAAATGAAGAAATACTGAGGTTTTGGGTGATTTTGAGCCGATTTGGACTCATTTCGGTCTATAAAATCAGCTGCTTTTGGCCTGTCTGGAGGAGAACTACATTTTTGCGCATGACATTTTGCGTTCCATATTGGGCAGTTGGTGGTGTAACGGTAGGGTGTTCGCCCCGTGATCAGAAGGTCACAGGTTCGAATCCAGGGCCGGTAAAGTTACCACTGAGGTACTCGTGAGCAAGGTACCGTCCCCAAGCAGTAAGCGGCTCCCCGGGCACTGCCCTTGTTATCTGCCCACTGCTCCTTCACGGATGGGTTAATGCAGAGGTCACCTTTGGTTGCGGTGCACTGTGTGCCGTGCTGTGGTGTGTTCACAATGACAAATAATCACTTAAAAGATTATTAGAGTCGCGAGCGCTAACGTGTGTGTTTACGTCTGTAATATATTAATGCGTTTTTACGCGATTACTTCAGTTTTGGTGCACAGAATTACAGAATTACTCAGAAATAATTTCAGTACAGGAATGAATGAATGATGGATGAATTTGTGACCCGATCTGCCGTAATGAGTCGGAAGTCGCGTTCTGTTTATTTAGATACGGACCGATTATGTTGAAAAACATCAAAAATATCGATTCTTATATCGATTCTTATATGAAAGAAAAGGTCTTCAAAATTAATTTCTCAAAGTTTCATTATCGGACTAATTGTGAAAATGTACTTAAATGGCTATTTAAGTTGAGTTGCAGCTCCCAAATCCTACAAAAGAATGTCTACAGTAAATGCTGTTTTCGCTTTATTTGGTAAGTATTTAATAAATATTTTGAAATAATTGAAGCTTCAGTCTGATTTAATATATTTTCCTCAGTATCTAAATGCCTGTAGTAAAATTTTGTTGTTGAATACTGGGTGCATCTCTTTGGATGCTATGAATTGTTAAAGATATCAACAAAAAACTGACGAAAAACTTTAAATGCGATTTTCTCGGTTTTTCAGTTGGAAAATGGTACTGCGATACCATCATTCAAACGATTGTAACTTGACAACCGTTTAAGATATAGCTTTGACCAAGATATTAATTTAAAAAATTTTTAATTCATCTTTTCAATGATACCAAAACCTCAGTTTTGAATTTTGGGTGACTGTGACTCATTTTGCCAGATCAGGTCACATGTCGGTAAGTCGAAAGTCTTGTGATTCTGACGGTATGTGTGTGTTTTGTGTAAGTTAAAGGGATTCTGAGTTATTAAAACACTAATGAATAAACAACGCAAAATGCCTGCGTCGCTCCGAAAGAGTGTTAATAGTAATATTCTCAGAGTTGTGGTCTCGGCTGGTCTCCGAATAAAATCCGAGTCCTCTTTGTCCGAGTGCATGACAAGACCGAGACTTTTTAAAAACTGGTCTCAGTACAGTAAACAACACTAATAATTAGTAATTAGCAGCAGCCTAATTAAAGCAATATTCCAGTTTTTACCCCACTCATCATTTACCAGCTTTCGCATCTGTTCTGTCCGTCGTGGATATCCATGTTGTATTTTTTTGTGAGCCAGAAGCATGAATGCTTTCTTTAGTTGCCATGCCTCCGAGCCTGTTGATCCTTCAGATCACTTAACCAAACAGACAAACAGCCAAACACAGCGGCGGCTCATTCAGCCGGGACGCCACGCTGACCCTGAGAGCTCCTCTCACGTTTTGAGAAGCTGCTTCCCATTGAGCCGAGCCTTTCACAGAGAGAGAGAGAGAGAAAAAGGACAAAAAAGCGGGAGTCGAAGCCTGCCGCGAGGGCCTCCTTCACGTTAATGCAGGAATTCATCCGCTTTCGTTCTCGTCTGCGAGTAGTGTTTTATTACGCCGGCCATCCGGCCCCCGAAGGAAGCCCCCGCGGTGGGGGTTGGGGTGGGGAGCTCTGCCGGCCTCGGACCCCTTTTTATCGTTTTAGCGAGCTGTGTGGCGCATGACAAATTAGCACTTGGGCGAAATGGAAAGTCGTACAGAAATCCGATTCTTTGAAGCAGCGTGATTTTCCTCCGCCTGGCAGACGGAAGGTTCCGGTGGCGTAAAGCACAGCACAGGGGAGGGAGCCGGAGCGTTTTCTCAGCGTGGCATGCATCTGAGCCGCTTCGTGTTGAGATTCCGTCAGCGCTCGCTCTCCCACGGCGGAGTTTTGACATATTCACAGCTTCTCATGCAGTCAGCGAGTAGGAAATGAGAGGGTTTAGTGTTGGGATGTTTGTCTAGGAAGCAAGAGGTCGTAGGTTCAAATCCAGCTCCAGAACTACCACCATTGGGCCCCTGAGCAAGACCCTTAACCACAAATTGTTTAGGGAAAGTGTTCCTGTAATTAGCTAATAAAAGCCACTCTAGTGTAGTCTTATGCTACGTTCACACCAAGAGCTATTAAAGCTGAAGATGCTCAAATTGCATCGTTGTGAAAATATTTTTGTCTCTGATGTCGGGCAAAATCATGGTCAAAAATCTGATCAGTTAAAAATGAAGAAATACTAAAGTTTTGGGTAATTTAAGAGTCGATTTGCATTCATTTTGGCCTAGAAAATAAGCTGCTATTGTGCTTTCTGGAAGAGAACTACATTTTTGCGCATGATGGCGTTCCATATTAGAGTCGCGTGTGTTTGTGTGTTTACGTCGTGAATAATGTAATTAATTCACAATTACTTTTTTGTGCTCGGAATTACTCCGAAATGACTTCACATACAGAGGAATAAATATAATGTCCGTTCAAAGTTCAAAGTCATGGACAATTTAATAAATAGCGGCTGAAATTAGACGGCTAGCGCTTCTGCTGACCAGGTGGTCCGCACATGGGAATCCAATTCAAGATACTGACCCTGCGGCACTTTTCTAATTGAGGTTCTGCTTTTATTAGCAAGTGCTGTCTTAATATATTTGCCACGGGCTACTGTACTCACATGCACTCGGTAAGTTTAGCTTGACTCAGATTCTCCAGGCCTGGATCAGGGGGACGGGTGGTAATAGATAGGGTTTATTTTTCGGTCTAACCCAATTTTCTTTTGGCCACAGCCTCTCCGAAATGGTCCACTGACACAAATTTAACTCATTTGTGTCATCAAAAGACTCAAGTTGCTGATATAAATACCTGTTCTCCCTCCTGCAGTCTATTCTAAACCCTTCTGCCATATGGTAACATGACGCACTTGAAGTATTTATTTTTCCTTTTACTTGGTTTAATTTATGTCTGGACTCGTCGGGGCATTTCGGGAAGATGTGTTTTGTAGAGGAAGAGGACAGTTCTGTTTCCACTAGGGTTGGGAGTTAAAAAGATTTTTTTAATATCAATGCCATTATCGATTCCAAGTCCTTATCAATTCTCTTATCGATTCCTGAGTAGTTTTTGAGTGTAAAAAGTAGTTCTACACAGTCTTCCACACCAAAAGCAACCATTTAATTTTTCCCAAAATGATGTCTGCACAAGACTTTGAACATCAACACATTCATATTGATATTCAGAGTTGTTATTATACAGAGACATTCTATGGTTTAGTTTATGAAGAACAATAAGGTTAGTGCAGGTGGAAACACTTCTTTATCATTTGGGATCCATCTGGATATAGAATCAAATTATTTGATAACAAATCCTGCATTTTTCTACATTTATTTTTTACTCTCTAACATTATAGAACGTAAAAATATTTTCTGATTAATGGAAAATGAAGAAATACTGAAGGTTTGGTCATTTTTGAGCATTTGGACTGATTTTGGTTTATGTCTCATTTTTGACTCATTTCTGTGAGAGAAGTACATTTTTGTCATGAGGGCGTTCCATATGAGAGCCGCGGCACAATAGCGCTGTGGACGCGCGTCAGGAATAAATCAATATCAAGTAAATGTCTGTACTGTGAGTAGAACGCTGGTTGTTGTTATTTATCAGCTAAAATATAAGTTTTGTCTGTAATAAATGGGAAGATTGAACTGAACTGGAAGGTTTTAGTGAATGTTGGACTTCCCTGTGAGAGTCGTGAGCGCTAACAAACGCAGCGTGTGTGTTTACATGGTGAAAAATATCATTTATGCGTCATGATTCCTCGTGGGTGAAAGTCAAGTCGCAGAGAGTGTGACGTAATGGACCACGACGCAAAACTTACGGAAAAGTGGAAAACGTGGTGCTGGGAAATGAGGGAATCGTTAAGAAGAATCGATAACGTTGGAGGTGTAATATTCTGATGGAACTGATCAGTTGGATACGGTTTTCGATTCCCACACTTAAGTTTTTCAGATTGAAAGTGAAAATTCTTCCGTTTTGCAATCACTCATCAGCATATGCTTAGATGTTCCGCACCTTTATCTTGAGGGGAGATAAGCCGTAAACCACTTCAGAAAATAAAAGTCCTGCCAGGTTGCGTCTGACTACACTCGGTGAAATGAGTCACGTCTTGCGGGGCAAGTGCTCAACACGTTTGGCAGATTCATTCTAAATGGAACAATACCGGTATATAAAGGTGCATTTGTGTCAGTAGGTGTACAGAAATATTCTTTAATAAGTACAGACAAGAAGCTGCATAAATGTGACCCCGCCTGTGAAAACCCGGCTAAAATCGCCAAATCTAATTATGAAATAAAGAGCGTCAGAATAGTCATAGCGAGAGAAAAAAAAGCAATATGCCATATGAGTTTATTGCAGTAAATGATAGATTATGTACTGAGGTTTTCGGATGTAATGTTTGAAATGTAATTTCTAACAGGATAAATAGCGAAATTCGTGATTTTATTCACCTTACGTTTCCATTTTCCACCGGAAAATACCGGAGGTTGGCTTCGTGAACACTGCTTTTCTAACGTCTTTGGGATTACTTTATGTGCAAAAACAACTGGTGATTTGGGTGTTATTCTGTTTATTAACTACTGCTCTATCATTATAAAGTGCGTACAGACATTAAGATCAATGTGTATCCGCGGCAGTCACGTCAGGTAAAGAGGAGGTAGAAAAACTGCGACTTTAGCCGGGTGCCGCTTTCTGTGTGTGTTGCTTTGTGTCACTGTGTACACGTCAGAAACACTGCTTTGTTTTCGGTAGATGAACGTTTTGTCAATCTAACCAGGCTATTTCATCGACATTTTATGCTTGGTATCTCAAAAAAAAAAAAAAAAAAAGACTTCGACGCTAACTTAATTTTTTAATAATTTAATTTTTACATTTTTTTTCCATCCCCCACGGCGGAATTTTTCCATAAATGTGTCATATATCACTTGAAATGGGAGAATGTAAGCTTTAATTTGGTATATGACACACAGTCAGAATAATTATGGTTCAAAGATGCATCAGTGTTAAAAATATGTGTGTTTTTACATTGAAATTTCTCAAAAACCTGTTTTTCTGAGTCTGTAATTTGCCAAATCTTTGACATGGCCTTACTTGGTCAGTATTAAAGATATCAAGGTGAAATTTTCAGAAAATGTTCTTTAAATTATGTAGAATTATTTTATGTATAAAACAGAGAGTTGCCAAAAAATGACTTTAGCTGGGTTATCATAGGCAGGCTCACATATACACCAATGTTTAAGGTGCAGTGCTTGTACTGAGTGTACGGTTGAAAAGAGAAAGACTTCCTGCCTGTCCGAAAATGAACAAAATCCCAAAAGCATTTCTTTGTTCTTTAACCGCTTGAGCCCGATCGACCTCGGTACCGGGGGCCGGTAAACGTAAACAAACATATGCATGCGGCACATCAACATCACCGATAAAATCTCGTGTAAAAATCTCAAACGAATTCCACCTAAACAACACAATTCCAACACCAAACACATAAACAAACAAAGAACAAAAACACTGCGTGGGTCTACGTGGAGGAAATGCGGCTGTAGAATCTATGGGTGTTTTCACATAAAGTCCTCTTTAAAAACTCAGTCCTCTAGAAGTGGTCCAAAAAGTGGGAAAAGGGAACTCCGTTCTCTTTATGTTCACACTGTGAGTTGATTTGAAAGGGGACTCAGTTCTCTTTCTGCTCCACTTCAGCTCAGATGGGGCCTCAGTCCTTTTTCTATTCATACTTCATTCTTTTGGAGCTCTCAGACCTTTACTGCTTTGCATTCTGGGTAGTTTTCACCTCGAACAAAAACTGTCGACGCGAACCAGGAGCGCTTTGCGTTCAGAAGGCGCGAGTTAAACGAACCGCGCTGCGGACTTAAAGCAAACCGGACTGAGAACACCTCCCGATGTGGTCTCAGTTGGGTTCGTTTCAGAAGGGTCTGAGTTCGTTTGGCGTGTTCACATATACGTAAAAAATGCTGACTAATCGATCTGAGTTCGCTTTGAGGGCTGAAACGGACCGAGTGTGAAAACACCCTAAACTACTACAGCTAACCATGCATACCGTATATCATATGAAAGCCCAGACTCCGCAGATTACGCAGATGATATGTATTTTTTGGGGGCGAACATGATTTTTTGTTCTGCTGCGTTGCATCTTCCTTTATTCTGAGCCAGTAACATGTATGCTGATTCCACAGTAATCTCACAAGCGTTACCTTTATAATGATGCCAAAAGGGTAAAAAATAGACATTGTGGTTGCGGAGATATACACACTTTATTTTATATTATCTTTTTAGAGCAAAAATCTGTGAAACGGTCTCAGGGCTTAACAGACTAATAAACGATGGGTAGCTGAGAGTGCTGTAGAAAAACTAGAGAAAAACAGACCAAAATAGACCTCCCTGCTTCATGCATAGTTCAATTCATTCCATGCAGAAAATCAAGATTGATAACCTGAGTGAGGAGTCAGATGTGCACGAGATCAGGGTAGAAGCTGGATAGTATCTCTACAAAGACAGGTACGATAAACATTGAAGATTGAGTAGGAAAGCTGTTGTTAACTTTAAGGCTCCAACAACTAATCAATTAAAATGTATTAAAATTGATTATTAAGATAGTTGGCGCCTAATTTAATAATGTATTAGTTGGGTCTACGTTATTATACACATACGTATAGTGGCTACTCCCAAATGTGGGGTCAGTAAACTAACCAAAGCCGCAGTGGCAGTAAAGCAGCATTAAGCTGGACGCCGACCGCCATAAAAGAAGAATAAGAAGGAGACGAGAACCAGCGCCGTGTCTTGATGTCACAAAAACTGATGTAGAACCGCACGAATGACATTTTTCACAATGTAAACACATGCGCTGTTTTTAGCACACAACTCTCTCAGGAGGTCATTCACTAAAGCGTCCAGTTCTGTCAAATCTTCACATTTATTACAGACAAAACTCATTTACAGCTGATAAACAACAACACCCAGCGTTCTACTCACAATACAGACATTTACTTGATATTTTCAGTGATTATTCCGACGTGTGTCCACCGTGTTATTGTGACGCGACTCTCATGTGGAACGCCGTCTTGCACAAAAATGTAGTTCTCTCCCAGAAATGAGTCAAAAATGAACCCAAATTGGATAAAAATGGCCAAAACTTCAATATTTCTTCATTATCAATCAGAAAATATTTTTTTCATTTTATAATGTTACAGATTAAAACAAATATCTAGAAAAATAGAGACAGTTTTGTTTTGTTTTTTTAAATGCTGAAGATGAATTTTTTTTTCTTTTATCTGATTAATACTCAATTAATCTAAAATAATAATAATAATTGGCAGATTACCCAATCAACAAAATAATCATTAGTTGCAGCCCTAGCTAACTTTTACACCAGGCCGTTTTGAGCTATGTAGTCATACTCCGTGACGCTGCGGATGCCGTGCTCTTTTAGAAGCGGTCACGTTGACTGGAGAAGCTCAGTGACCCGAGTTGAAAGTGTAGATATTTACGTATGGATAAGTTACGACTCAGGTAGTCCTTGTCTGCTGCCAGGCTGCAACTTGGGGGAAGAGGACTGCCGTTAGGACCCGCAGGCGGTGCGACGTTACAGCCTCGGAGCACACGTGCACAAGTCATCAGCAGGGGCCAGTGTTTTGCTCAACCTTCGTGCTTCGCTAATGAATCATGCTTTTATTTTCTGCGTTGTTTTTTCTTGCAGTCAAGCTGTCAGCGTGAAGCGCACGTGCTCTCGCTTCTGCTAGACGTACGCGGGCCACGCTGATGAGTTTGAGGTCTGGAAGAGGTCGTCGGTGCCTCTACCAGGGGACTTTGCGAGCCTGGAATAAACAAAGGTGCCAGTTGCGAGTGACAAATATGAGCGAACGGCAAATGGATGTGATGGAAAGTTGAACCGCGTTTCAGAAACACCACTGCGTGGGTCCTTGCGACCTCAGTGGTTCTATCAATTGAGAAAGAAATATGTCTGCTCCGAGGACTGAATGCGTGCATCAGAGGCTTTTCTGTGCAGTGCTTCGTCTTCCAAAAGACCACTTGAAGACATGACGTTGGGATTGTTGTGGGATCGTTTATTTTTGCTTATAGATCAAACGGAAAAGAAAACATTTGGTTAAATTCCCAAAGCTCAGCAATGCCAGAGCAGGACAATGCAAGTTAGCACTGGCCAACAGATTTTTACCATGTTGCTGAATAAAAGGGACATTTCTCTCCTCTGCCGTCCCACATGAAAGAGAACGTGGACTTTTGACATTCAGAAGGAGCCCGTCTCCGGCTCCTAGCTCAGTACTGGTGTTTGCAGCTGTGCAGACTATTTTATAACCAAACTAATGAATTTATCATTTCAAGAGTTTCAGTAACGTCAAAATAAAATCCTTATATCAAAGAGACAGTCGTCACTAATCTAGGGCCCTATGAAATCCGGTTTGTTCTTTCCTGAATTTCCATTTTTATTCTTCTGAATTCCGTGTTTTACGTTATAATCATATTTATTCACCTAAAAAGTGTCTAATTATGGAGTGGATGGAAAAAAGAACAATACAATAGGAAAAAATCTCACATTGAACTTCAACAATGTGCTGGTGTTCAGCAGAACGTTTACTGCTTTGGTAAAACATTTACCTGTAAACAACAACAAACATTCATTTTTTGGTGCAAAACGAAGCGTTTCTGATGTGAGTGTTTGACTGTAAGTGGTCGTCACGTGTTCTTGCGGGTGCAGTCTGTCGTGTGCTGGCAAAACTTACAAAGGAGTTGTTCTCCCGATTCATAAAAATCATTTGGGTATTGTTCTGCTCTAAACTCAGCACTGACACTCCAATTCCGTAATTTCTTTGAGGACTTCGGTGTTTCAGCCTCTTCGCCATAGCTGACCGTTGACTTTTTCCCCTCTGTGTCTGTGTGTTTGTGAGTCCCAACGTTTCATCATTTCATCATTGTTATTGGTCACTGATTTTACGAATACAACACGTATTCCACAAAACATTGGTGGATCACGTGGCTTCTCGCAGTTATTCCGTGCTGATTTGTACACAAATGCAAACTTAAATCTAAATAGGATGGGCTCCAAGACAGTAGGTGGCGCCAGTGGGAATAAGCCTTCGATTTGATATCGAGTTTTCTACCAGACATCGTAGATAGCGTAGGGAGAGGAGCACAACACGCGGTCAGCAGGTAAATATTTTTACCGTAATAGTGACGTTTTTCAAGGTCAGCCTTAATTTCATGATTGAGCTAGCTCATACGGATTAGCAGCGTGTTCTCATGCATTCGCTAATCATTTGGAGTTCAACAGGCTAAACTTGCACATATTTTACAGTTTATGACCACACAAAATAGCTAAACGTACACTTGGGGGTTCAGCGGCAGCCGCCGGCGGTGAGGGAATGGAGATATGTGACTCTGCACGGCAAAACCAGTCGCTTGTCGCAAATTTCCACAATTGAGTTATGATGTTTTCATGAAAGGGCATAAATCAAGCTTCAAAACGATACCTATATGGAATGAATGGGACGACATATGACTGAGATATCAACATTCAAAGGAGTCGGGTTTCTCCTGTCACGCCAAGTGAGAAACGGAGAAATCTGCC
>JAVGVS010001467.1:0-20336 GCA_032718565.1 Distichodus sexfasciatus
AAAAAAAAAAAAAAAAAAAAAGAATGCCTAGGATGCAGTTAAGGTGTGAAAATTTAGTGTCCTAGGGGCTGAGCTGTTAAAGTAACCAAAAGGAGAGGATCTTGGGTCAAAAGTTAATGGAAACAGTGTTTATGTTAGGAGGTTATCCAGGACCATATGCCCCGATGGGATTAAACAGAGAACATCAGTCATTCATTTGGTGCAAGCAAGAACACCAGGAAAAACACCCATAGAGTGATAGATAATTAAGAGATATATGATCTTATTTTTGGGAGGTATGGCACCAGAGGTGGAGACTTAGGTATTTGAATATTTCTCTTATTGGTCAAGAGGCAAAAAAGGGTGTACCCGAAAAAAGAGGGTTGTCTTTGAAGACCTATATAACTTGAATGTAATTTTGGATAAGGTGTGCAGAACAGCTGATCACTGTTCACACCGACCAAATGTTTGTCAGAATAAACGACATTGCCTCATCTTTCTGACTACTGCGGTTGATTTTTTCCGGGGTTTCGGCTTCAATTTTCCACGACATCTGTTTCTCTGCCCAATCCCTCCTGATCCCCTTCCCGCCACCTTTGCACAGTAAACATGGGAAAAAGAAAAAGTTGTAAACTTTTTTTATCGAATGCAAATGTAACAGCAAAGACAGGTCCATCTACAGTCCATAATAAAAAGCAGAACTGCTATGCACAAAGAGAAAGATCACTACATAATATTAAATACCTATGTCAAAAATGGAATTTTTGGAATTTGGAATACATTAAAAAAAGGTTGTCAGTAAACAGTTCCTTGAAACTTCCCCATATCCAAGATAAAAATCTTAATTTTATCTATTAATCTGAAATGAATGTTCATAAAGGCTACACAAAGTCCTACTTTTAGCTTGTTCTTGTAGAAAAAACCTGAACCAACTAGATGGTTAGATGAAAGTGCCTGTAGGACAGACTGGTCTGTCTTCGAGAACAAGGTACCAAATGACAAAAAGAACATCAAAACCCACACTTGAGCAGAGGACTGGAGCATCTAAAGTCCTCTATTAGGCATGACTATTCTCAGTTTCAACTATTTAATGTAAAGGGTAATCTCACCCCAAAATCATAGGAATCACAGTAAAAGGTGTACATTTATACAAGAAATGATTTAGTGAAACAATTTAAAACTTAAAGCTCTATTTAATTATGGTTTTTAAAAATTTGGCTTTTAAAGGCATTCAAATACACTAACTAAAATAACCTCTAAACTAAGACCAATATTTCAAATGAAGGGGCAGATGCAATAAGATTGCAACAAATTATATTTAATGAAAAATAGAACAAAAATTAAAACTATTAAAATAAACAAATTAAGTAAAAAATGTAATCTATAAAATTATCCTGAAACTACTCATGCATGCAATTAATCCTTAATCCTCCTTAAAGTAATGCTCTGTAAAATTAGTTCTTACATACACCTAAATGGTGCAGCTCGGACACATCCTCAGTGATTAACCCAGGGTCATAGGGTGTTTCGGGTCTAAGATCATCAGACACCCTCTCCTGGGTGACCCAGCCGGGGATGATTAATCCCCGACTTGTGCCCGAGCAGCATTACACCCTCTTGATCCACAGCCACCTCGAGGCTTTTTCTGCAGCCTCGCTGATACATTCACCAACATCCTCCTCAGGTTTTACCCTTTCGATTTATTCTTGGGAAAGAGCTTAGGACAAGTTTAACTTCAGGATGTGATTGTAGACCACATAGTTCTGGGATAAGCTCAGTTCTGGGATAGACTCCGTACACTGTGACTCTCACTAGTAGTTATTGGGCATTATGAATAAATAATTGTGTAATTTTATTCTTGAGTTAAACTATAATCACACTGTAGAGATCAATTACTGTCACGTCGACGGCTCCTCCCTGACGCCCGGACTCGCCAGAGTATTAAACTGAGGTATGCGTCGGGGTTGTCACGGTAACGGTGCGTCTGTCCCTTTAAGGATTCCCCTTTTAGTCACTTCCGGGTTTGTCGCGCCATGGGTTTGTTTTCACTATCATAATGTGTTCCGACTGTGGCTCGTTTTGTTCTCATTGGTTTTTTGTTGATTAATTACTTTGAGTTTGTCTTATTTAACCAGCCCGATCCCGTGGGTTTTTGTTTATCTACCAACATGCTCGCTGGTTTCTTTCAGCCTCCGATGCAGACGCCAGCCAACCGAGGCTCCCGCTAAAAGTAAACAGAGGTAAAGTTCCCCTCCTGTCTTCCAAGAAGGCTCTGCTCTTGCCATCTCAGTTGTGTTCGTGTAGGAGTAAGTAGTGTGGTTCGCCTGTCATGGGTTCTGTGGGATCCGCCGTCTAGGACTACTTTAGCGGACGCTTCCGAGCATTCTTGTTTGCCCAAGCTGCACATAGGTGAGAAACTAACACCATTAGCCTTCGGGCTCCTATGCAACTCGGCTCTCTCCCTGTCTTCCCTCTGCAAAGGCGCTGTGCTCGAGGAGCTAGCGTGCGGCTAGCGGGACTGTCTCTCCTGTTTTTGTCTGTGGACTTTAATCAGGACAGGTTCGAGTTTCGCTGTGTGGATCACTTCGGCTTGTGAACTGTATGACTCTTAACTGTAAATAAATATTCACTGCATTCCAACTCCTGCATTTGCGTCCCTCTTACCTGTGTTGGCCGGAATCATGACAATTACTACTTATAAATGAGAACAATGTGCTGCTGTTGAACTTGAACTTGCACAGCCTCTTGTTAAGATACTATAAATATACAACCCAAATTGGGACGTTTTTTAAAACTTTAACATGAACACTAAAAGACTTTCAAGTTACATGAGCCAATAATTTATTCACAAGATGCATAAACAAATGTTTAAACTGTAAAATTATGCACAATGATCTCATTTCAAATTTGATTCTTGCTACAGGTCTCAAAATAGTTGGGACAGGGCCATGTTTACTATGGTGTAGCCTCTCTTCAGAACAGTTTGAAGACGTCTGGGCATGGAGGTTATGGTGTTGGAATTTGGTCCCATTCTAGGCCTGATATAGGTTTCCAGCTGCTGAAGTGTCTGTGGTCATCTTTGCTGTATTTTTCATTTAATGATGCACCAAATGTGCTTTATAGGTGAAAGATCTGGACTGCAGGCAGGCCAGTTTAGCACCCAGACTCTTCTCCGATGAAGCCATGCTGTTGTAATAGCTGCAGTATGTGGTTTTGCATTGTCCTGCTGAAATACACAAAGCCTTCCCTGAAATAGACGTGGTCTGGAAGGTCTCCCTCCTCTTTAGCCTGGAGGACACGGCATCAGTAATTACCAAGAAGAATGTCAAATTTGGGCTTGTCTGACCATAGGATATTTTCCCACTTTGCAACAGTCCATTTCAAATGAGTCTTGACCCACAGGACATAACGGCACTTCTGGACCATGTTCAGATATGGCTTCCTGATTGTATGAGAGAGTTTTAGTTGGCATCTGCAGCTGGCACGTCGGATTGTGTTTACCGACAGTGGTTTCTGGAAGTGTTCCTGGGCCCATTTAGTAATGTCATGGACACAATCATGCCGATGAGTGATGCAGTGTCGTCTGAAGGCCCGAAGACAACGGCCATCCAATTAAGACCTTCTACCTTGTCCCTTACGCACAGAGATATCTCCAGTTTCTCTGAATCTTTTGATGGTGACTGTAGATGTTGAGCTTTGCAAAGCATTTGCAATGTGATGCTGAGGAAGATTGGTTTTAAAGTATTCCACAATCTTTTTAGGCACTCTTTCACAGATTGGAGAGCCTCTATCCATCTTTACTTCTGAGAGACTCTGCCTCTCTAAGACATCCCCTTTATAGCTAATCATGTTAGACTTAATTAGTTGCTAGATGGTCTCCAGCTGAATCTTTTAAAACTTTTCTGCTTTTTTCAGCCATGTATTGCCCCCATACCAACTTTTTTAGGACCTGTAACAGGCATCAAATATGAAATGAGCTCATGCAGTGGATAAAGGTGTACAGTTTCCCAGTTTGAACATTTGTTATCTATGTTCTGTTGTGAAAAAAATATTGTCTCATGTGATTTGAAAGTATTTTAGTTCTCATTTTATTCAAATTTAAAGAACATCCCAACTTTTCCAGAATCAGAATGTAATGTATGTCATGTGCACATCCTGAGACACAGCACAATTAGAAAGTGGTTTTCACTGAAGACTTGTACATTAACAGAGTGGTGTTTCTTGTGGTTAAAAACAAAAACAGATCTGGAGAGAGTAAACCATTTTAATTGATCAAAATGTGATGCTGTAATAGAACTGTAACTTTAGAACTGAAGAAATCACTGGCACTCAAATGTATGTATGTGTGCTCTTGAGTTAATGCAGATTCAGTTTTTATTCAAGTTCAAATCTAAAATATGAAGATGTATAAAATCTGTAAGTGGATTTTGAGAATAAATTTCGTAAGAATGGTTGGTGAATGAGGCCCAGTGTTTGTTACATTTTCTACAGTTTTCAAAAGAAGAAATCAGTGATGGAGCACAGAAAGCATTTGGAGTCCATATTCAAGGTGTGTGTTACTGTGTATGTGTGGACATTGTTTAGAATTTTAAATGATCATTCTAATGTTTTATAATATTTCTGCTTTGTTTCTAATCAGGAGCTAGAGCAAAAAGTCATCTCCCTGCTGAAGAAGGAGCTGGAGAAATTTAAGAAGATCCTGAGTACAGATTATCCAGCATGCTCTGAGAGAGAGGTGGAGGATGAGGAGGATCAGAGCAGTGTCAGAGAGGAGCTGATGAGGATCACACTGAACGGAAGAACATGAAGCAGACAGACCTCGCTAACACACTACTGAGCAGTAAGAAGCGCTGCAACATGCCGTGTACACCAGTTTAACTGTAGAAAGGACACCCAGATGTGATCAGGGATTAAGTGCAAGAGCTATCCCCTTAACATCAATAACTGTACATTCTCACCATTTTAATATTGTTAATTAACAGACAGTAAAAACACTTTTTGATTTGATGTGTTTCTATATATTAGAGAGCTGGTCAATGCATCCTTACAAACTCAAATCCAAACTGCTGGAGAAATGTAAAAGAGTTAATGATGGACTCTCCCAGCATGGAGTCTTAGCTCTTCTGAAGGAGATCTACACAGAGCTCTACATCACAGAGAGGAGGCAGTGGAAGGTCAATAATCAACATAATTGAGACAGATTGAGACAGTGTCCAGAAGACCAGCAACACAGGAGACACCATCAGATGCAATGACCTCTTTAAAGACAAAGCCATCAGAACTGTGCTGACTAAAGGAGTTGCTGGAATTGGAAAAACCGTCTCAGTGCAGAAGCTTATTCTGAACTGGGCTGAAGGAGAAGCAAATCAGGATGTCAGCTTCATATTCCCACTTCCTTTTAGGGAGCTGAATTTGATGAAGGAGAAACAACTCAGTCTGATGGAGCTCCTCCATGGCTTTTTCCCAGAAACTAAAGGTTTTAAAAGATTATTAGACAGTGATGCCTACAAAGTCATGTTCATCTTTGATGGTCTGGATGAGTGTCGACTACCTCTAGATTTCCATAACAATGAGGGTTTGTGGGATGTGTCAGAATCAGCCTCAGTGGATGTGCTGCTGACAAACCTCATCAAAAAGGGCAATCTGCTTCCCTCTGCTCTCCTCTGGATAACTTTCGACCAGCAGCAATAATCAGATCCCTCCTGAGTGTGTTGACCCAGGTAGCTGAAGGTGCGAGGTTCAGTGACCCTCAGAAGGAGATGCTTCAGGAAGAGGATCCGGGGGAGCAGAGTCTGGCCAATAGAATCATCTCTCACATCAAGTCATCAAGAAGCCTACTACATCATGTGCCACATCCCAGTCTTCTGTTGGATTGCAGCCACTGTTCTAGAGAATGTTGACTGAAGCAGAAGTAAGTCCCCAAGACTCTGACTCAAATGTTTACACACACACTTCTCCTCATCTACCAGATCCAAAACACAAGGACCAAAAAGTACCATGGGAAATGTATTGACACAGACCCTGATCAGACTAGAGAGAGTGTTCTGGCACTGGGAAAACTGGCTTTCCAACAGCTGGAAAAAGGCAACCTGATCTTCTGTGAGGAAGAGCTGAGAGAGTGTGGCATTGATGTGTGAGGAAGAAGTGTCAGTGTACTCAGGGGTGTGTACCCAGATCTTCAGGGAGGAGTTTGGGCTGCACCTGGGGAAGGTGTTCAGCTTTGTGCACCTGAGTGTTCAGGAGTTTCTGGCTTCCCTTTCTCTATGTATTTGCTTCCTTCAGCTCCAACAACAGAAATGTGGGAAATATAAACCACTGGCCTCTCTGGTCTTCTCCACAAGTCCTCAGTGTCTGACCTGCTGAAGAGTGCAGTGGACAAGGCCTTACAGAGTGAGAATGGACACCTGGACCTTTTTCAGCCTTCCTCATCGGTCTCTCACTGAGTCAATCAGACTCTCTTACAGACTCCTGACACAGACAGGAAGCAGCTCTCACAGCAAAAGAGGAAAGCGGTGAAGTACGTCAAGGGAAGATCAGGAGAATCGTCTCCAGAGAAATCCATCAGTCTGTTCTACTGTCTGGAATAGGCTGAATGATCTCTCACTAGTGCAGGAAGTACAAACATGCCCACAGCCCGAGAGGGCAGTACCCTCGTCTACATGGACTCAGTCTCTCTCCTGCTCAGTGGTCAGCTCTGGTGTTTGTGTTGCTGAACTCAGAAGAGGATCTGGATGTGTTTGACCTGAAATGAAATTTGCATCATCAGATGAATGTCTTATGAGGCTGCTGTCAGTGGTCAAAGCATCCAGAAAAGCTGAGTGAGTGTTTTCATTCATAAATGTCTTACTGCACTTTGTTGTAATTTCACACTTTGATACTGATGATAATCATGAATTACATACTTATTGTAATCACACACTGCTGTACATCTCACTGTGTGTGTTGGTGTGTGTGTGTGAAATGTAGTGTGTGTATGTTGGTGTGTACCTGTTTATGGGGGGTGTGTGTGGAGAGAGTGAGTGAGTGAAAGTGTTTGTCTGTGTGTGAGAGAGAGACAGAGAGTGTGTGTGAGTGAGAGAGTGTGTGTGTGTGTGTGTGTGTGTGTGTGTGTGTGTGTGTGTGTGATGACAGTGTTCTAATATCATCATTTCTCTCCCAATCTGCATAGTTGTAATCTGACAGGTGAAAGTTGTTCAGTTCTGGCCTCAGTTCTCAGTTCAAACTCCTCAAGTCTGAGAGATCTGGACCTGAGTTATAATAAATGCTGCAGAGTTCAAGAATTGACTGCTCTCTACTGGACTGGAGAATCCACACTGTACACTGGAGATACTGAGGTCAGATCATCATCATCATCATCACTGTGCACATGCGTGTGTGTGTGTGTAGATGTGTAGAGATGTGATGAGTTTCGGCCTTCTCTCTGCAGGTTGTGGAGCTGCAGTATTACAGGTGAATGTTGTGATGCTCTGGCTTCAGCTCTGATATCAAACCCCTCATCACACCTGAGAGAACTGCAGCTGAACATCAATAATGCTTAGGAGATTCAGGGTAAACTGGCTCTCTGTTCTGCCTGAATCCACACTGTACACTGGAGACATTGGCGTGGAGATTCTCATGTACTGTTCACACACTGTGTATATGTAGATATGTGTGTATGTGTGTGAGAGTGATGCTGCATGATGTGTGCCGTTGTGTTGTGCGTGTGGGTGTTCATGTGTGTGTGCACACAAGCGTGTGTATGTGTGTGTTGTTGTTGTGTGTGTGTAGATGTGCAAGTGTGATGAGTTTTACCTCCTTCTCTCTGCAGGTTGTGTTACTGTAGTATTACAGGTGAAGGTTGTGCTGCTCTGGCTTCAGCTCTGATATCAAACCCCTCATCACACCTGAGAGAACTGCAGCTGAACAACAACAAAGTAGGAGATTCAGGAGTGAAGCAGCTCTCTGTTCTACTGGAGAATCCACACTGTACACTGGAGGCACTGCAGTGAGTTACTCATGTAGTGTTCACACACACTGTGTATATGTGTATGAATGTGAGAGTGATGCTGCATTACGTGTGTGTGTGTGTGTTGTTGTGTTGTGTGTGTGTGTGTGTGTGTGTGTGTGTGTGTGTTATTGTGGAGAAATCTTGAGCTGGTCTTGAAATGAAGATGAATTCACACAGCAGAAAATGGTTTACGCAGCTTCTTTATTTCTGCAAATCAGACAATGCTCTTCAGTCAAGTAATATAACCCCCTGGACTGGTTGTGTTCTACATTTATACACCTCTCTTCAGAATACATTGCTTCCAGATCCACCGCTTTACTGTTCCACACCTTCTGGCCTCACCCACTTCAGCCCAGAGGTGTTGTCATCTCTAATTTCATGTACTTTCTGTACTTCCTGACCAAAGTAATAAAGACATATTGATTATTAGAGTTACAAGCCGTTACAAACTACAGAAGACATTTGAAGGTATGTATGCCTTAATGCTCATATGCCATACAAACAGAAGGATGCTCTGGTTATAAAGTAAAGTTGAACAGCAAACGTATCATATTCAGTGCATACATATTCAGTGTGTGTTCAGTGCAAGCCCCTCCTAGTTTCTCAATTTCCCTCAGCTGCTGGAACAGCCCTTTCTCTGAATTTTTTCTCATTCTTGTAACAAGCTCCTCCAGTGTTTACCTTTCCTGGTCCTGCTTCCTCGCATCACCTTGTTTCTGACAAGTGGTATACCATGTTATCCAGGTGACCTGGACAAACTCCTAGGTTCAAAGTGTTAATATGTCAAACAGATATGAGTGTGTGTGTGTCATCAGTGCAGGTCAGGTGTGTCATCTCTTAATGAGACCTTTCTCCTAATTCAAACAGTTGCTGTGGCGGCTATGTGTGTGTGTTTTATGTGTGTTATCGAACCGTGTTTTACCAAACTTCTAAGCAAAAGGCGTCAATTTAGAAACAAGTGTGTGTGTGTGTGTTTGTTATGGGCCACTAATAATGTCTAATTTAACAATGTTCAGTATGAATGTTTAGTGTAACCACAGTATGTGTGTCTGTAGATGTGTGTATGTTTGTGTAGATGTGTAAGTGTGATGAGTTTTACCTCCTTCTCTCTGCAGGTTGTGTTACTGCAGTATTACAGGTGAAGGTTGTGCTGCTCTGGCTTCAGCTCTGATATCAAATCCCTCATCACACCTGAGAGAACTGCAGCTGAACTGGAATGATGTAGGAGATTCAGGAGTGAAGCAGCTCTCTGTTCTACTGGAGAATCCACACTGTACACTGGAGACACTGCAGTGAGTTACTCATGTGATATTCACACACACTGTATATGTGTATGAGTGGAAGTGCTGCATATGATTGTGTGTGTGTGTGTGTGTGCGTGTTTATTGTTGTGTGTGTGAGAGAGTATGTGTGTGTGTGTGTGTTGGTTAGTGTTTGTGTAGATTTGTGTGTGTGTGTGTGTGTAGATGTGCAAGTGTTATGAGTTTTACCTCCTTCTCTCTGCAGGTTGTGTTACTGCAGTATTACAGGTGAAGGTTGTGCTGCTCTGGCTTCAGCTCTGATATCAAACCCCTCATCACACCTGAAGACTTCTGGCCTTTGAACGCTACAATGATGTAGGAGATTCTAATTGAAGCAGCTCTCTGTTCTACTGGAGAAATCCACACACTGTACACTGGAGACACTACAGTGAGTTACTCATGTACTGTTCACACACACTGTATATGTGTGAGAGTGATGCTGCATGATGGGTGTGTGTGTGTCCAGCAGAAATCTCCTGCATGTTATGTTGTTCAAACTGTGGAAAACTTGATGTCTGACTGTGATAATGTTCATCTCTGAGTCATTCTGTCTGATTCTCTGTTCTACAGCATCAGCCCATCAAAAGCATTCCAAGAAAGAAAATCATGTGTCTATGACCTGTGTGTGTTTGTGTGTTTGCCTGGTTAATTGCATTGTGTTGCATTGTGGGTAGTGTCATTTGTACATTCCTTTATAATGATTGTTTCTGTCAGGATGAGGAGGATCAGAGCAGTGTCAGAGAGGAGCTGATGAGGATCACACTGGAAACGTCCTGAAGAACATGAAGCAGACAGACCTAGCTAACACACTACTGAGCAGTAAAGCTGCAACATGCCATTATTACACCCAGTTTAACTGTAGAAAAGGACACGAAAGATGTGATCAGGGATTAAAAGTGCAAGAGCTATCATAACGTAATAACTGTACATTCTCTGTTTAATATTGATGAATTAACAGACAGTAAAACACTTTTGATTTGATGTGTTTCTATATTAGAGCTGGTCAATGTGCATCAACCTGAAACTCAAATCCAAACTGCTGGAGAAATGTAAAAGAGTTAATGATGGACTCCCAGCATGGAGTCTTGGCTTTCTTCTGAAGGAGATCTACACAGAGCTCTACATCTACAGAGGAGAGGCAGTGGAGAGAGGTCAATAATCAACATGAGGAGTGAGACAGATTGAGACAGTGTAGAAAGACCAACAACACAGGAGAGACACCCATCAGATGCAATGACCTCTTCAACGACAAAGCCATCAGAACTGTGTTGACTAAAGGAGTTGCTGGAATTGGAAAAACGTCTCAGTGCAGAAGCTTATTCTGAACTGGGCTGAAGGAGAAGCAAATCAGGATGTCAGCTTCATATTCCCTTCCTTTTAGGGGCTGAATTGATGAAGGAGAAACAACTCCAGTCTGATGGAGCTCCTCCATGGCTTTTTCCCAGAAACTAAAGGTTTAAGATCAATAGACAGTGATGCCTACAAAGTCATGTTCATCTTTGATGGTCTGGATGAGTGTCGACTACCCTCTAGATTTCTAACAATGAGGGTTTGTGGGATGTGTCAGAATCAGCCTCAGTGGATGTGCTGCTGACAAACCTCATCAAGGGCAATCTGCTTCCCTCTGCTCTCCTCTGGATAACTACTCGACCAGCAGCAGCCAATCAGATCCCTCCTGAGTGTGTTGACCAGGTAACAGAAGTCTGAGGTTCAGTGACCCTCAGAAGGAGAATTACTTCAGGAAGAGGATCAGGAGCAGAGTCTGGCCAATAGAATCATCTCTCATCAAGTCATCAAAGCCTCTACATCATGTGCCACATCCCAGTCTTCTGTTGGATTGCAGCCACTGTTCTAGAGAGAATGTTGACTGAAGCAGAGAGTGGAGAGATCCCCAGACTCTGACTCAAATGTTCACACACTTCCTCATCTACCAGATCAAACACAAGGACCAAAAGTACCATGGGAAATGTGACACAGACCCTGATCCAGACTAGAGAGTGTTCTGGCACTGGGAAGCTGGCTTTCCAACAGCTGGAAAAAAGGCAACCTGATCTTCTGTGAGAAGAGCTGAGGAAAGAGTGTGGCATTGATGTGAGAGAAGTGTCAGTGTGCTCAGGAGTGTGTGCAGATCTTCAGGGAGGAGTTTGGGCTGCACCTGGGAAAGGTGTTCAGCTTTTGTGCACCCTGAGTGTTCAGGGAGTTTCTGGCTGCTCTCTATGTATTTACTTCCTTCAGCTCCAACAACAGAAATGTAGGAAAACAAACCACTGGCCTCTCTGGTCTTCTCCACAAGTCCTCAGTGTCTGACCTGCTGAAGAGTGCAGTGGACAAGGCCTTACAGAGTGAGAATGGACACCTGGACCTTTTCCAGCGCTTCCTCATCGGTCTCTCACTGGAGTCCAATCAGACTCTCTTACAGGAGCCTCTGACACAGACAGGAAGCAGCTCTCACAGCAAAGAGAAAGCGGTGAAATGCGTCAGGGAAGATCCAGGAGAATCGTCTCCAGAGGAAATCCATCAGTCTGTTCTACTGTCTGGAATGAGCTGAATGATCTCTCACTAGTGCAGGAAGTACAAACATACCTGTGAGAGGAGCAGTACCCTGGAATCTACATGGACTCAGTCTCTCTCCTGCTCAGTGGTCAGCTCTGGTGTTTGTGTTGCTGAACTCCAGAAGAGGATCTGGATGTGTTTGACCTGATAAATTTGCATCATCAGATGAATGTCTTATGAGGCTGCTGTCAGTAGTCAAAGCATCCAGAAAAGCTAGTAAGAGTGTTTTCATTCATAAATCATCTTACTGCACTTTGTTATGTGTTCACACTTTGATACTGATGATAATCATGAATTACATACTTATTGTAATCACACTGCTGTTACATCTCACTGTGTGTGTTGGGTAATGTGTGTGTGAAAAGAGTGTGTGTATGTTGGTGTGTACCTGTTTATGGGGGCTATGGGTGTGTGTGAGAGAGTGAGTGAGTGAAAGTGTTTGTCTGTGTGTGAGAGAGAGACAGAGAGTGTGTGTGAGTGAGAGAGTGTGTGTGTGTGTGTGTGTGTGTGTGTGTGTGTGTGTGTGTGTGATGACAGTGTTCTAATATCATCATTTCTCTCCCAGTCTGCATGGTTGTAATCTGACAGGTGAAAGTTGTTCAGTTCTGGCCTCAGTTCTCAGTTCAAACTCCTCCAAGTCACAGAGAGATCTGGACCTGAGTTATAATAATCTTGAGATTCAGGGTGAAGCTGCTCTCTACTGGACTGGAGAATCACACTGTACACTGGAATACTGAGGTCAGATCATCATCATCATAAATCACTGTGCACATGGGCGTGTGTGTGTGTGTAGATGTGTAAGTGTGATGAGTTTCTGGCCCTTCTCTCTGCAGGTGTGGAGCTGCAGTATTACAGAGTGAATGTTGTGATGCTCTGGCTTCAGCTCTGATATCAAACCCCTCATCACCTGGGGAACTGCAATGAACATCAATAATGTAGGGAGATTCAGGAGTAAACAGCTCTCTGTTCTACTGAAGAAGAATCCACACTGTACACTGGAGACATTGGCGTGAGTTACTCATGTACTGTTCACACACTGTGTATATGTAGATATGTGTATGTGTGTGAGAGTGATGCTGCATGATGTGGGTGTGTTGTGCGTGTGGGTGTTCATGTGTGTGTGCACACAAGCGTGTGTATGTGTGTGTTGTTGTTGTGTGTGTAGATATTACCCAAGTGTGATGAGTTTTACCTCCTTCTCTCTCTGCAGGTTGTGCTGTAGTATTACAGGTGAAGGTTGTGCTGCTCTGGCTTCAGCTCTGATATCAAACCCCTCATCACACCTAGAGAACACGTGAACAACAACAAAGTAGGAGGGAATTCAGGAGTGAAGCAGCTCTCTGTTCTGCTGGAGAATCCACTGTACACTCAGGCACTGCAGTGAGTTACTCCATGTGAATATTCACACACACTGTGTATATGTGTATGAATGTGAGAGTGATGCTGCATTACGTGTGTGTGTGTGTGTTGTTGTGTTGTGTGTGTGTGTGTGTGTGTGTGTGTTCTTGTGGAGAAAATCTTGGGCTGGTCTTGAAATGAAGATGAATTCACACAGCAGAAAATGGTTTACGCAGCTTCTTTATTTCTGCAAATCAGACAATGCTCTTCCAGTGTGTGGTTCTAACCCCTGGACTGATTTGTGTTCCTACATTTATGCCTCTCTTCCAGAATACATTACTTCCAGATCACACCCATCTTGCTGTTCCACACCTTCTGGCCTCACCCCACTTCAGCCCAGGAGTGTTGTCATCTCTAATTTCATGCTGTGCTTCCTGACCAAAAGTAATAAGACTTATATTGAGTTAATAGAGTTACAGGAAAAGGTACAAACTACAGAAGACATTTGAAGAGTAATATATGCCTTAATGCTCATATGCCATACAAACAGAAGGGTGATCTGGTTATAAAGTAAGGATTGAACAGCAAGCGTGTCATATTCGAAATGCATACATATTCGTTAATGTTCGAAGTACTAGAAGCCCCTCCCTAGTTCTCAATTTCCCTCAGCTGCTGGAACAGCCCTTTCTCTAGTTTTCTCATTACACGCAACAAGCTCCTCCCAGTGTTTACCTTTCCCTGGTCCCTGCTTCACCTCGCATCACCTTGTTTACGGCAAGTGTGCTCTGTGTTATCCAGGTGACCTGGACAAACTCCTAGGTTCAAAGTGTTAATATGTCAAACGAATGTAGTGTGTGTGTGTCATCAGTGCAGGTCCAGGTGTGTGTCATCTCTTAATGAGACCTTTCTCCTAATTCAAGCAGTTGCTGTATGACTATGTGTGTGTGTTTTTTATGTGTGTTATAAGACAAGTGTTTTTACCAAACTTCTAAGCTTAAGGCGTCCAATTTAGAGCAAGTGTGTGTGTGTGTTTGTTATGGGCCACTAATAATGTCTAATTTAACAATGTTCAGTATGAATGTTTAGTGTAACCACAGTATGTGTGTCTGTAGATATGTGTATGTGTTTGTGTAGATATTATGTAGAGAGTGTGATGAGTTTTACCTCCTTCTCTCTGCAGGTTGTGTTACTGCAGTATTACAGGTGAAGATTGTGCTGCTCTGGCTTCAGCTCTGATATCAAATCCCTCATCACACCTGAGAGAACTGCAGCTGAACTGGAATGATGTAGGAGATTCAGGAGTGAAGCAGCTCTCTGTTCTACTGGAGAATCCACACTGTACACTGGAGACACTGCAGTGAGTTACTCATGTAGTGTTCACACACACTGTATATGTGTATGAGTGTGAGAGTGATGCTGCATGATTGTGTGTGTGTGTGTGTGCGTGTTTATTGTTGTGTGTGTGAGAGTATGTGTGTGTGTGTGTGTTGGTTGGTGTTTGTGTGTGGGTGTGTGTGTGTGTGTGTAGATGTGCAGAGTGTTATGAGTTTACCTCCTTCTCTCTGCAGGATGTGTTACTGCAGTATTACAGGTGAAGGATGTGCTGCTCTGGCTTCAGCTCTGATATCAAACCCTCATCACACCTGAGAGAACTGCCCAGCTGAACTACAATGATGTAGGAATTCAGGTGAAGCTTGGCTCTCTGTTCTACTGGAGAATCCACACTGTACACTGGAACACTGCAGTGAGTTACTCATGTGCTGTTCACACACACTGTATGTGTGTGAGTGATGCTGCATAATTAGGTGTGTGTGTGTCCTTGAAATCTCCTGCATGTTATGTTGTTCAAACTGTGAAAGCGATGTCTGACTGTGATAATGTTCATGTCTGATCATTCTGTCTGATTCTCTGTTCTACAGCATCAGCCATCAAACATTCAAGAAGAAAAGATGTGTGTCCTGCTGACCTGTGTGTTTGTGTGTTTGCCTGATTGGTACACATTGTGTTGCATTGTGGGTAGTGTCATTTGTACATTCCTTTATAATGATTGTTTCTGTCATTTTAATGAAATAGAGTGTTGACAAATGTAAGCAGGGTGTTGGTACATCAGACATCTTTGTGTAACTGCAAATGATAACTGTGTTTAAAAGATTCATGGATATGGACATGGAACAATAAATCTGTACCTGATATTTACTGATAAACACATTCTGATTCTTAACAGCACAATTACAATTTAAGATATCAACTGATTTCTCTCTGAGCACTTTTATTTGATTTGGGAAGGTTACCTTTATTTTTCAACATGCTAAATAATGACGCTGTTGTGTTTAAAATATGTTCAACTGCTCACTAGCATCACCTGCTGTTCACAAGAGCTGACCCTCCAAAAATATCATCTAATTCCAGGTACAGTCTCCCTGCAGCAGCTTGGGGTTAAGGCTCTAGCTCAGGGATCCAGTGGTGGTAGTGCTGGAGGTTGATTGAAGAGAATCAGTAAAACTAGGTCTTGGTTCAACTTTGTTGATATTAAATGTGTTTATGTGAAGCTCTTAGATCTTCAAAACTGCGCCGCTACAGTTAAAAACTGATCCAACAGCATCATCTACAGGTCACACAGCGCCACTGCAGCATCACTTCAGGTGGAACCACGGCATTTCAGCCTCATACAAAATAAATCTCCATTACACATCGTGCTTTGGTTTTTGGTATTAAAATGGTCTGAGCTGGGTCTGTTTAAGTAAAATTGCTTTTTTTTTTTTTTTTTTTACAATAATAAGTCGATAGAGAATGTGTCAGTTATTTTTCTCGATATCGACGCCTCGAGAGAGGTTTTCTACAGATCGCAGTGAAGTTTTTAACCTTTATTGTACTTTGCTCATGGACTGATCATCGTTGGGTGCAGGTGAAAAATAACATGTTAACATATGTCCTTTATCTACTTACATAGAAATGCCTGTTTGGTTTAGAGCATTATTCCTGTGTCACAATGTCAAATAAATCTCACCATTTCTTCATCTAATGAGCTTGGCGCATCTTTTTAAATTAGCCTTAGTAGCACGGCCGTGGACAGTATCCGCTGACCATCAGGAATGGCCACATGTAAGTTCTTTTCACTCTATTATTCGTATTTACTTTCATAAATAGTTGCCAGTTTCATCCATAAACATCTTAACGTTGCCTCTTTGATTGTACTGATTAAGGGTCTTGGTGCAATTGACTGCCCTGAAGCCTGGTATCTCTATTGCTTGAAACTATGGCCACAAATGGTTCACCAAGGCCAACAGAGGCTGGTCAGTTAGAACCTAGAAACATGACGACTGTCCAGTAAGAGATGACAAGGTATATACTTTCTTAGCTGTCACACATGTTTTTCATTCGGTTTGTCTGACCACAAAGACATTTAAATTCAAACAGCATAGACAGGAGTAATATTTTCACTTGTTTTATGGGATAAAAATATAAAAATTAGTAGTATTTTTATGCATAAGTTTATTGTTACTAAACTCTTTAATGTTTCCCTGCAGATCTTTTCCAGGATATTTTAGACCAAACTTCAGCCGTGGTAAAAAGAGGTGTTTAACCACGGCCAAGCAGCTTGGTAATATAGCCAGTAAGACCACCATACTCAACTTTTATCTGCTGCCAAGAAACATATCACATACACCTTTACCAGCTCAGGAGCTTGAACTCCTCCAAGCTGGAATAGGAAAAAAAGATGTAGGCCTTCCTGAGTGCGGTGACCATGCAGAGGTGCAGTATGTTGTCAGCAGACTTGTTTAATTTAGTATTAAAGTCCTGTACACTGTCCATATTATGATCTTTGTCTTTACTCTGTTTTGAACCAAGATTTCAAGATTTCCTGACTGGAGCCTTTCCAAAAAGGGAGGATCTTTGTGGAGGATGGCTGCTACATAAGGCACTAGGTTTGTAAAATCCATTGCTTTATGGTGGGCGTTGTATTCTTTGTATATCACATTCCGCTCCCTAATGTTGTTGAATGATCACATACCCAGGCATCACAAAGCCTCTCTTCCGTTTGTCTACTAGCTCTGTATCTGCATTTTCCTTTACCATGAGGGTTTCAGTGGACATTGCTAATGCAGTGCCTGATATGCGCACCCAGAGTTACGTCCAACCACCAAGCCAAATATGCATATTTTCACCATGATAATTCAAACTAATTAGAGAATTTATTTGATTTATGCCTGAGTGCTTATGGTACCCTTTATTACTAATTGCAAGCATTAGGAGACTATGGAATATTTTTTCTTCTTCTTTCCTTCTCTCTTTCATCTCTCACTCAAATGTGGCAGTGGTCCACGAAAACTCAGTGTAATTCCACCAGTAACAGAGGGGTAGTCAGTCAAAGCTCTGAAAGCTGTGTCAGGAGGTGGGAGAGCCATTCTTTACATAGTGCCACTTCAGGAGACACAGGACTAGGGATGTCACGATTAACCGGTTTCGCGATTAACCGTGATTTAGAACGGCACGGTTAATTAATCGTAAAGGCTCCTCAACACCGTGTTTCTGTTGGCGCTCTTAAAAATGTAGATTATGACAGTGCTATCAACAGATGGGTGGGACTCGCCCGCAACGAAAACGTTTCACCACCAGGGGTGCACTTGTGTTAGAAACACAGACAGTACAATCAGCAAATGACGGCTCAGTTGACCACGCTAAACAATGGCAGAGGAAAAAACTGAAAACGATTTATTTCCACCAAAGAAGCGATTGAAGTCTGCCATACAGAGAATACAAATCAATTCTTAGATGCATCGAGAATGCGCCCGGATAGTCAGCAGCAGCAGGAGGAGGAGGAGGAGGAAGAAGACAGAGAAGTCCAGCACGGCGCGGACGCAGACACACAAACACACACACATAGAGCTGAAACGATTATTCAAATAATTCTATTACAAATGGTCGAGGCAATTTTTCCGGAATCGAAGCTTCGTTTAACTCATTTCACTCACTAGTGCATGTGCCGCTTGTGTATCACACGGACGCTTATTAATGATGCACATTGTTTTTAGAGGCATGATCAAGACAAGACCTGATCCCTCAGTATGTAAAGTATTCGTGAGATATTCCGTGCACAAAACAGAAGTAAACATGTAAAATCCCATAAATTACATTTTTGCGATGTAAACACGTGCCCTGTGCCTGTGAGCGCGCGGGTGCCCGCGATAGCACCATTACTCGCTAGGTTCAAGGTACTTTATTGTCATCAGTCGCTTTATACAAGTACAAAGTGTGATGAGACAGCGTTTCCCCATGGCCCCCGTGCAACATATAGTAACACAGAAACATTACATTCAACAGGAATGTAAAACGCTCAGTTTAAGCCTCCCCTTTATTACAGACAAAACGCATATGTAGCTGATAAATAACCACAACAACCAGAGTTCTACTCACAATACAGCTGTTTATTGAGAGTTTCCCATGGATTTTCCATATTTTATTCCGTAATGCGCGCTCAACGCTTTATTGTGACGCAGCGCAAAAGGGCGCACAGGGGGCTGTGGGAAATGTAGTTAGCCTTTCGCTTCCAGAAAGGCCAAAAGCAGCTCATTTTATAGGCCAAATTGGTTCAAAATGACCAAAAACTTCAGTATTTCTTCCTTTTCAATTACTCAGATTTTTTTTAAATTCAATTTTATGTTATAGTGTAATCAATAGGAAAGATGAAATATAGAAAATGTATTTATCAGAAAATGTTATTCTATATTCTGATGGATACCGAACGGATAAAGAAGTGTTGGAAGCTTAAATTTAATTCTAAAGAAAGACTTTGTTTATTTTTGTTTTCACTATGATGCATCACTGTTTACATTATTATTTATGTTCCAAAAGACAGTATCCATTTGTTTATGTTCCATTTATGAACAGTATTGTTTATGGTTTTTGTGTCTTTTTTTGGTAAAAACCTCTAAAGAATGTGATTGTCTACATTGTGAAATAATCGTGATAATCGTGAAACCGTGATTATTTCCCAGACGATAATCGTGCCATCAAAATCTACAATCGTGACATCCCTTCACAGGACACATCTCCACTGCCTCCTGACTCTCAGCACTTCTCAGCCAAAGAAGACTTGTTATCAGTGCAATGAAGTAATGCCTCTACACATGCTCGCAGTACACATTAAGACATGCAAAGGGCAATTGTGTTCTGACGAGACTGATGAAGAGGTGAGAGGATTTTTAGTATTATGGAAGGACCAAACATTGTTCATAAATGCCATTTAACAAAGTATGTGCAGGCACATGTCAGTGTAAGTTCTTAATCATCCAGGACATAGTTGTCTTGACAGGTTGGAATATGCACAATATAAAAAAAACAACAACCATTTTTACAAATGTTGCATCCTCTGATTTATGCATTCTGGAGAACAAGCATCAGGTAAAACAACTATATCACTACAGTTCAAAATCACTATAGTTTTATTTGGACCTGCAATCATGTATGCTTAAACTGTTTGTTACATACAACTTTCTAACATATTTCAGGTTGCCTGTTCAATTTGTGCAAAAGTATTTCCTGAAGATCAGGTCACGGTCCATGCAAGCATGTGTGAAGCAAGATAATCTGTTTTGATCTGCTCTCTTTCATATAAACATTTAAAGTAGAATACTGTCCATTTACTCATAATTATGTAGTGCTTGATTTTGAATGTTTTGTTCCATGTATAGCTTTGAATATACAGTGCCTGCAGCATATGACAGCAGGTCTTGTTTATCTGCTGAAAATCCGATATGCACACCAAAGATGTATGTTTTAAAAAATAAGCTGTGTATGAGTTAAAATACAGAAATATGTGTAAAGATTATAAGCACCATCGTTTACACAGTTGCATAGTCTCAACAACAGCTAGTCATCACTTTATCTCAAGTTACTGTAAGAGGTTATTGATATGCTGCATATGCTGCAATAATGCTATTTGTAAAGGGTCTTGAGTTAAGGGCACAGTTAGCGTTTAGCGAGGCTATCACTTTGAAAGTCACAGACGTGTCTAATAAACATAAAAGTACGCAGTGTTTGTGATTGAGGACGTATTTTTCATTTTTAAGCACAGAAGATGTTTTGTGCTTCCTTGAACACCAAGAGTACACCACAGCAAAATTTAAGTTGTGCGTGGACGGGGACGAGCTTCCTGACCGGGGCATTATCCAGTGGCA
>JAVGVS010001468.1:0-20329 GCA_032718565.1 Distichodus sexfasciatus
TTTTTTTCCCCATTCACTCCATAATTAGACACTTTTTAGGTGAATAAATATGACAATAACATAAAACACGGAATTAAGAAGAATAAAAACGGAACTTAGGAAAAAACAACAGATTCCATAGGGCCCCACACACACACACAGGCACATACATAAAAACCGTCATGGTCACTGTAGCCACAATTTACCGACTGTGCCGATCACGCAGCAATAATATCAGATAGCAGAGGTCACCCCGCAACTACTCCTCCAGATCTTTAACTGATATCATTATTATTTTCCCTCTCAGCTCTTAACGTCATTCAAAACGGAGAGCTACAGCGGTGAGAAAACACACAGCTCTGTGGGAGTGCGGTACGGACAGTGTGATGCTTTGTGAACGCATGTAATATTCAAAGACCCCTTCGGAACGCAGCTCGGTGTCACTTTACTAGCACACGGCCTACATTACAAAGAGCCTTTTCACACGGGGGTAAGAGCACAGCAACAGATGAGCGTCACGCAGCGCAGATTCAACAGCTGTCCGCCTATCAGGGAAGGTCAAGTTTCTTCACTCTCCTGCTGCTCTACTGCTCGGCAAGGGCTATTTATCCTTACCTTCAGGAGCGGTCAAGAGGTCAAAGACTTTTTGAAAAATAATTATGTCTCAAAAACAGGTCAATTCCTAAGACAATAACCTCCGGGATTTTCAGAACCTGATGCCTCTGCAGTTACCAACTGTCAACGTTACGTCTTACATGCTCACCAGCTCACCGACTTAATTATTAACGAGAATACGGGAATCTAACTGACCATTAGAGAGAGAAAAAAATCTTCCAAATTGATATTCATCTGTTGATATCCAAAAGAGGCTGCATTTTACCAGCCCCATGGGCCTAGATTTTCTACAAAGTGAATATTAAACATTATATTTATATAGCAATGACATTTCAGGGTCAAGAATAAGATGTTTCCCATCCAGCCTTCCGAAGAGTGTGGGAGGTGTGAAGATGCATGGCTAATTTTTGCATTTAGAAAAATAAGTATGAGAGGAGTAACAAAGACCTCCACCTCGGCCAACATTTATAAATGAACACACACAAAAAGAGGTTATGATTTCATTCAATTAACGTAGTACTCAAGTCAAGACAGGTAATGCAGCACTTAGTTATTCATTAAGCTTTTAAAGATTTTATGCGACTAGCGTGCCGGAAAGCATCTCCGGAAAAAAAAAACGGTGGCTTTTCAAACATTTAAAAATACATAAACAAGAAAGCACAAAGACTCCCGGCTTCTTCGATGAAGTGCCCAAATTCTGCGCTGCCTCGGAGCGCTGAAATCTAGTACAATGACTTGGTCGTGGAAACACAATGTATGCCAAGTAAGATGGCAAGCAAAGCTTTTGGCCAGCACCACTGCTCCAAACGGAAACGCTGATAAACAGAAGAATCCAGGGAACGGAATGTATTCAAATCAGAAAGAATATTCATGAGACGCGTTTGGCTAGCGAGTGTTTGATGTTTGCTCTTCGTTATTTTTTCAGGGTCTCTTTCGTTCTCGAGTCGTAGTCATGGCTTCGTTACTGGGTGAGAACGTTCTTGAAACAATACAGTAAAATGTATAGGAAATGCTGCTCAGTTACAGGATCCGGAGTCTTCTAAATGAACAATTCTGCAAATAAAACGGTGCTCATGGCCCAAGAATGTTTCTCATACCGTTCCTATTTCACAGTGGCACATACATTGGCCTTTGTCAGTCTACACAACATTTATTTTGCAAAACATTTTTAAATAATTTTCTTCAATGTTCAACTGCCAAATTATTTTAGAGACTGATGCCTCTTGTTGTATTTACACACATACATTAACTTAATGATGTAAGGCAATACCAAGTAGTCACACAACTCATTTTGCATAGCGTGTTATCAGTGAGCATCTGTGACGGATTATAATGATCATTTATGTAGTTTTTCCGTTAATAAGGCTTTAATCTTCCTAGAGATTAACTGTCAAATATAATGATGCCAACTGTGTCCCGTTTACTGTTGTTTTACAGAATGTAGCCGTGTTTTCTGACTACACATTGTACACATCACTTAGAGTGTTTTCACATATGGTCCTCTTTAAAGGAACCGAACTCAGTCCTCTAGAAGTGGTCCAAAAAGTGGACCAACAGGAAGGGAACTCAGTTCTTCTTATGTTCACACTGTGAGTTCATTTGAAAGGGGACTCGGTTCTC
The DNA here is from genome assembly GCA_032718565.1 of Distichodus sexfasciatus. Classification (NCBI taxonomy): domain Eukaryota; kingdom Metazoa; phylum Chordata; class Actinopteri; order Characiformes; family Distichodontidae; genus Distichodus; species Distichodus sexfasciatus. The sequence goes on from JAVGVS010001468.1 coordinate 2,215, forward strand.
TTTCTGCTCCACTTCAGCTCAGATGGGGCCTCAGTCCTTTTTCTGTTCATACTTAATCCTTAGCTCTCAGACCTTTACCGCTTTGCATTCTGGGTAGTTTTCACTTCGAACGAAAACTGTCGACGCGAACCAGGGGCGCTTTGTGTTCATAAGGCGCGAGTTAAACAAACCGTGCCACGGACTTAAAGCGAATTCGGTTCGTTTCAGAGGGGTTTGAGTTCGTTTGGCGTGTTCACAAATACGTAAATGCTGGCTAATCGATCCGAGTTCGCTTTAAGGGCTGAAACGGACCAAAACACCCTTAGAGACGTAACCGATCCGATACGTGGATGGTATTGGTCTGATAACGGCTCAAACGGCTGGATCGAGTATCGGTGGCTTTGGGCCGTTCTATGGAGCCGATCTGTAAATGCGTGCGCGCTCAATTCGTTATGCATGGGAAGTGGCACTGCGGTAAAGCAGAGCTGGAACGATTGTTCCAATAACTCCAATAATACTACTACAAAAGATGGTCGAGGCAATTTTTCTAGAATCGAAGCTTGGTTTAATTGATTTTACTCGCTACAGCAGCTCCGCTTGTATTTCACAAGGACGCTTAATAGTGACACGTTTTCATTGGCGCGATCAAAACAAGACCTGACTTTTTCGCGATGTAAACACGCACGCTGTGTTAACGAGCGCGCGTACGTGCGCCGTTACTCGCTAAAACGCTCCAGTTCGGTCAAATTGTCCCCTTTATTACAGACACAAACCATATTTTAGCTGATAAAAAACCAAAAGTGGCTCAGAGACTGTATCGGATTTATATCATATCGGCAGATATCTAAATGTACAATATCGGTATTATATCGGACATTTAAAAAGTGGTATCGTGACTAGAGGTTCACCGTTTTTACGATATCAGCATCGGCCGATCTCCGAGTGTAGTACGCCAGGCATCTCATTTGTAACTTGAAAACTTTGTTTTGTTTACAAATTATTAGTCAAGTTCAAATGTTATATATTTATTTATTGTTTAGACATTTACAGTTTTATTTGTTATTTATGTTTATATTTATGTTTTGTCAGTGTTAAATAAATGTTAAGTTGAGACATTTTGTGTATCCTTTGTTATTATTAGTGTGATATTTTACTACACAAACAGAGGGGAAATGTCTAATTATTGGCCAAAAAAAAAATAAAATATCAGCAGCATATATCGGCCTTCGGCTGACCCTGACTTCTAAATATCGGCATCGGCTTTAGAAAAACCCTTTAATCGTGACATCTCTAAGTCATCACCATAACTGGTTTATTGGGGTACAGTGAACGTTCCTGTGACTGGTTTACATTAATAAACATGGATCAGTACCTGAAGGCCTTTTACACAGTCACAAATGGTGTCCGGATAATGGCCCAGTGTTTGGAACGTATGAAAACCGCAGGTTCACCGCAAAGTTATAATCATGTGAAACAGTGCAAAATTGTCCAAAAAACCCCTAGACAAAACAGTTGGTAGCGTAACGGTCAGGGCACGGATATTCAATTCGGTCCTGGAGGTTTTCCATCCTACCTGATCGGTCTCTTCTGGTGGTTATCGACCTGAGACTAGGCGTGAATGTTCTGACATCCAGTAGGGTGGCAAACCTGCAGGACACCGACCCTCCAGGACCGGAATTGAGCAGGGTGTTCGCCCCATGACCGGAAGGTCACCCGTTCGACTTCCGGACCGGTAAAGGTACCACGGAGGTACTCATGAGCAAGGCACCATGCGCCCCGGGCGCTACCCATGTCTGCTGCCCACTGCTCCTTCGTGGATGGTTAAGCGCGGAGGTCACATTTCGTTGTGGTGCACTCACTTCACATCAGTTGTGCGTCCATGGGAACGGGCCGTTTTAAAGGCAGTCTTCAGCAGTTAGGCTATTACTACTGGAAGTGCGCTTCAGTTCTCCAGTCAACCACGCGTTGACATTCGTGCCATTTAGCAGACACCCTTATCCAGAGTGACGGTCATTTCCTAATTTAAGGGACAGTCTCCTGGAGCCACTTGGGGGTTAAAAGTCTTGTTCAGGGACCCACGTCTTGGGAATGATTGCGGTACATTTCCTTAAATGTTGAACTTCTAACTGTGTACGTGATGAATAAATATCTACCAAAGACTTCTACACATGCGACCACTGCTGCCTGGCGTAGCAACAACTAAAGACCAAATTCAGCGTACTTCAAAGAATTAAGCTGAATAAAAACATTTCTGCAAGTTCTAAAAATGTCATCAAAAGAACAGAAAAATGTTGTTCTGCCGCAGTAGAAACACCATGTACCATAACCTGTTCAATATACCACCGCGGCACAGTGGTCTTGAGTGAATAAAAACTGTGTTGCTGATAAGATTTGGGATTTGAATCCCTTCAGAGCTGTGAGCAAGGATCTGAATTCCAAGTTGCTCCAGGGAGACCGTCCCTGTTAATTAAGAAATGGAAGTGGCTCTGGATAATCGTGTCTTATAAACGGCATTCACAAAACTAAACATTCTGCTATGCTGGAGGTCTGGTTTATACTTTAAAACTAGGGTTGTAACTCACAAGTTTCATCACAATATGATAGTAAATCATATAGTACGTGTTCTATAGTTATACATGACGTGTCATGAGATTGACTACACCCTAATGAACCACGTATTTCTCACTTTTACCCCATTTTCACAGCCTGCTGTTTACCGTCCCCCGGAGCGCCCTTCATCCTGAAATAATGGCAAATGACGTGATGCCAGCAGACAGATGGGGACCACTGGGGTCTGGGCAGCGTCCACTAGTCACTAGCACCTCTCTCCCTGTCTAGGCGCCCAGCAGAGATGGCAAGCAATGCCGTCCCCATGAGGGACTCCACCAGAAATAAACACCGTCACGGCGGAATGACGGAGGTCTACGGGGGACAAAGCCAATAAGTAAAGGGGTTGTAAATTACAGAAAAAAGAAGCTCGAGCCTCAAGTAAGCCGTTAGCATTGCGAGAAAAGTCTAACAATGCAGAATCAGAAGTGACAGGTGATCATAATCGAATTTATGTTCACATTACAGCTGTAATATGACTCAAACCCAGTGTCGAGAGGTAGATTTTTTCTGAGCCAACCAGATGGTTGTTTGGAGGTGTGACTGCCATGCCATCTTGTTGAAATCTGATTTTTGGTTCAGTGCTGACCAACATAAAATGGAGACTGCTTATAAAAAGGAATTTGTCTGCTCAACTCCAAAAAACTGGATCTGTCCAAAAAACATCCCGATTTGAACGTAGCCTGAAGGTGTATGATTCTGGCTGTTTCTCGTTTCTCAACCTCTTTGGGAAGATGCTCAAACATGCCAGTGTTCAAGACCCATGGAGAAAACAACATTGCAGGTTACACATTTCAAAACGTGTAGGAGGATTTGGCTCCTTCCTCATACTGGGCAGAAACAAATGAAGAGAAGTAGTAGAGCTAGTCCTCTTTGTTTAAAAAAGCCAAGACTAAACCTTTCAAATTTTGTCTAAAAATGCCATGAAACTGCACTGTCCTGACCACAGAAAGAACGTCAACCTTTAGGAGAGCTTGCAAATCTGTACACATCTATACAACCGAGGATTTGTGGAGGAGTGGAGAGAATGAGAGAATAAGCCATCAACACACGACAAGGAATCAGCTTCCTCTGGATTGAGTCATTGAGCGTGTAACAGAAGAAATATAGAAGCATACACATGACTGAAACTTTCCACACGTCTCCAAAAGCATCTTCAGCTCTGTTAAACACTTAAAAGTCCCGCCACCGTCCAGTAATCATGTCCAACCATTGTCGTGTCCGGCCTCTGGGTAGCATTTGTGATCAAATGTGGCACCTCGCACCTCACACAGCCTACTCGCACAAAACCGCCTGGTCAGGGATGATAAAGATAGTCTCTTGTTCACAGGATGAGGGTGCCACTTCATTAAGGGGCGGCATTTACATACCAGACTGTCTCCCTGGTCTATTATAGTCGGACGGCTGATTTATGTAATCTGACAAGCTCCCGGTGATCACTGCAAAAATAAAAGCCAAGACACATTCCGTTTGTCTGCAACCCGACTGATCCAAGATACAGCTGTAATGCTAGTCTACAATGTTCCAAAATGCTTCAAAGGACATCAGTGGCTGCACTCGTTTATTAATTTAAAACCTTAATACTTGCCCAATAAACCAAAAACAGTCCAGCCCCTTCCTCACTTAACAGGGCAGTTGGTGGCGTAACGGTAGTGTGTTCCCCCCGTGATCAGAAGGTCGCAGGTTCGAATCCAGGGCCGGTAAAGTTACCACTGAGGTACTGATAAGCAAGGTACCGTCCCCAAGCACTGCTCCCTGGGCGCTTGTTAGCTGCCCACTGCTCCTTCACAGAAGGGTTAAATGCAAAGATCACAAGGTTTAATTGTGGTGCACTGTGGTGTGTTCACAGTGACAAATAATCGCTCACTTTCAATTTACTAATTCAATTCTACCCATTCATACTTGCCTGTCTCGAAAATACTCAAAAGAAAAGGAAGAAGTGCTTCAAGACGTCTCAGTCCTGGATCCTTATTGGCGGACTGAAGTTTTCCTCGCCATCACAACTACTCAATCCCTTGCTGTCTTCAGACGTCAAAAATGGAAAGATGACTCTCCATTTTCTATCTGTGTATTACTGGGTAGTTACCTAGAAGCTTTCATGTAAGAATTCTTGACTGGTGGGCCACGAGAACTGGGATTGGGAAACTCTGGTGTAGATAGTGATTTGTACTCTTACCGGATCTGGAAAGACAAGTAACCTACAGCTGTTGGTTTAAGTCTTTAAAGTCTTACTTGAGAGCTTCTAAGTATGAAAAACAGCTTCTTTTAGTGGACTACGACGCATAGAAAGCAAGAAGCTAACACTCACGTTTAAATGGAAAAACATTCTGGCACACTGTACCCATTCACTTAGCCATTTCAACGCACCGAGCTCAGAACATCTTGAAATAAACGTCAATATTTAGTCCATATACTATTGGTAAATATGCCAATCACACCTTATTTTAGTCAAATTATATCATATATTCATGGGTTTGAAAGAAATGATTATTTGAGAATCCATCTGACAAGCCACTCCAGTGTGTCCAGTATGAGACTAGGCCCAAGCTGGTATCAATCTCAAGACTAGGACTGTACCCAACTCATGAGTTCAGTTAAGGAGGATTTAGCTTTTTCATGCAAATATACAACCTAACTTTTCTGGATGTTTTCCATATAGACTGGCAATTAGAAAACCAACCGGCCAAGAGTTTCAGTGCGGTCTACTACAGTGCAAGCTTCTGCTTTGTTCTTTTTTATTTTCATTGATTTCGGGGAAACAGTGATACCGACAGCACACAAATTACTGTTTAAAAGCCAGCTCTTATTGCCTCATACTTCAGACTTCTTCAGAGATACAGTTGCTTACCGATCCACATCTTCGAGAGCAACCAGCAGAATATTAACCGGCTAGAGTAACAACACTTTTATCTCCTTATTTATAGTTTCCCTTTTGTAAGCTTCTTTTTTCCCACCAATAACTTTATTCATACTACTTGACCAAAAAATGTTTGCCTTCAAGAAACACAGTTGAATTCTGAGTCTCAGACTCAATATTCAAATAGTCAACTTCATTCGCTTATTATTCATAATCTGTTCACTGTCTGTCCTTCGTCTGGACTTGATAAGTAGCCAAACTAATCCATTACTGATCAGACTAGGATGTAAAATCATGTGCTGGTTTATGAGCAACTCATTTAGAATTTAAGTTTGTGGCAGCGCGGTGGCGGGGTGGTTAACACTGCTGCCTCACAGCAAGATGGTCCTGGGTTTGATCCCCAGGTTGGTCATAGGGCCTTTCTGTGTGGAGAAGTCCAAGAGCATGCAGCTTAGGTTGACTAGATACTCTAAATTGGCCCCACAGGGCATGAATGTGGGTGTGTTTGTGCGAGTGTGCGCGCCCTGTGGTGTGCTGGCATCGGCCCAGGGTCGGTCGCGCTTGAAGTCCTGGGATAGGCCCCGATAGGCATTAAGCAGTTCAGATAATGAATGAATTTAAGTTTGTTTCTAACACATAAGGCAGGTAACATATTCCACATACGAAATAAGTCTTTAATTATGTGACCTTAGCTTAACAGGAGTTAGACCTAACTAAAGTTAACCCTAACTAGAGTTAGGTTTTACCCTTTAACCTCATTTGAAAATAAACTGACATGTTCTCCATGAAACAATTTCAAATTAACAACCAGCATGCCGCCTTCATGTAAAAATATGCGGTGTAATATTCCACCAGCTAAAGGCCAATTCTGAGTAACAACTGCAGTAAATCCTAGGCTGCTTGGCATCCTGCCATATTCTGGGTAAAACTGGAATAATCTGTGCTTGTAAACAAATTTCCGGTGGCGCAAAAGGTCCTCGGATGACATAACTTCAGGAGCTATTCTACACGGCCAAACACATGACCTACTAGTAAAGTATACACAAAGGAGATTTATCAGACACTTTTATCCAGAGAGATTTCAACTTCCAAATTGCAAGGACTGCCTTTCTGGAGCAACCTGGGGTTCACTCAGGGGCTCAATGGTGTTTTTTTAGGATCCAAACCCACCAAGCTTATGGTCTCCAACACAGGGGTTCAGTCACTCAGACCATTTGTCACTATTAGTTTGTAAATTAATTTTTAAATTGTAGCTATATAAGGAAGATGTATTGTGGAATTCCATGTTCCAATATTCACCTGCCCAAGATTATTTCTATGAGTGAAAATCAATAAAGCCAAAAATATTTTTATTAAAATCACACGCGTTTGTTACCAATATCATTTATCAGTTACATTTATCCTAGACATAGCAAATAAGAAAATGAACTCATCAACAAACCACAGATAGCTAGTAGAAATATGTAAAACAGTAAAATAAGAATGTGTAGAATAAGAAGAAACTAAGTTGGATATTATCCTGTGTGAACCATTCATTCTGATCTCTAGAGCAGCACAAAAACAACCATGACACATTAAAGCGCATTAAAAATATTGCTTGAACGAGGTGGAATTAGAGATTTTGCCTTAATCATTCAGCTCACTGTACCACTTCAAAGAACTCTAATATCGTCCAACAGAGCTAGAATGTGTAATCTGTGGCAAAAAAAGCAATTATCAAAAATTTCCGTGTGTGAGTACACAGAGAAGCTTTGGGCCATCAGTCAAAGAAGCAGGGAGTCTGAACAATGAAAGCAGAATAAGGTTTCAGTCAACAGCCGTGTGTGTTTTTATTCCCTCAGCCAGGAACCTCAGCTGACTTTACAAGTGTGTGCTGCTAGAGATTGGAAAGAGGTTAGCGCTTGCATTAGGCCATCTGGACTCCCAAAACCGCTGTCACTAATCATATGCCATTGCTAGGGCTTTGTTGATTCTCTCACTTTGTATTTTGGGAAACTGGGTTAGCTGCACTATTACCAAACACACGCAAGGATAACGTCGTTGGAAACACCTCCTGTCCAACTGGGAAAGACTTACACATTCCATAAATGCACCATAATTAAGCCCAAAACAATGCAAAACCACTTCAAATCCGATATTTACAGAAGTATTAAAGACGTGCTGAAGCATATTCAAACTTAATATGAATACTGGAAGTTTTATATATAAATAAATGCAAATACATTCATACATAAACACAAAAACAAATAAGATTTAATTTAATACAAGATGAGATTTATGTCACAGATAGACAGACAGGTAGATGGATGAACGGACAGACAGATAGAGGGCCAGAAAGACAGGTGGACATACAGATGGACTGAAAGACAAGTGGATGAATGGATGAAAGTATAGATGGTAATACAGATGGACAGATGAACGACTGGATGGATGAATAGATGGATATATAGATGGATGAAGCATGTTGAAAATATGAAATGTATTCATTTGCATTGATAAATGGGGATTTACAGGAAACAATGTGTACATCTTACACATTTATATTTAACAGATGAGGTCAATAACTGCAATAATACCCACTTTACCAGTATTTCTATATTTTAGAAATATAATAAAAATACATAGAAGCAAAGATATCAATTACATATTAACAATTACATTAATTAACATATTACCACAACATGACTGAATTTCTACACTGTATTACACAAAAATTCTTTAAATGCCAACCTTTAGCAAATGAGATCTTAAGTCGGAAGAAATCAAACCTTGTAACCTTTATGAATGCTAAGTACGATTTACTTTAAGAACATTACATTCGTTCGTGTATTAGACAACTCAATGGGCAGTATTTATAGAAGGAATATCAAACTGAGAGACTCGCATCAAGCGATTCGATATGCAGAAGTACTATTTTACATCCCTATTCAAATAGGTAGAAAACGAAAAAGATCACGATGTGTAACAAAAGTACGATCATGCTTTATATTTTAACCTGGTATTTTTATATGTACCGGAAAGCGCCCAAAATAACTATTTGTCCTAAATATTTGAAGGATCTCCCCCAAAAAAACCTCTTCACTCGATTTTTTTTTTTTTAAGATATACACAGCACATAATTTTTTTTTTTGTTAATTCCTATCTTGTTGTAACTGATAACGTTGTTTAATTAGTAACAGCTGCACCCAGACCAGCCTGCCTCCATCCGCATCTTCACATCCATCCTCTGGGTCCGTCTCACCTTCAGCTTCCCTCACGAAGAAGAGTTTAAAGGGCGATTCAACCCGTTCGTGCTAACGCGGCTAACAACGAACGGAAGTCAACGGGGACTTTTAGCAGAAGTGTCCGCGCTAAAAGTCCCCCTCCATGGTGTCCGTTCACTTAGCCCTTCTAGCATGTGCGTCGGGAACATCAACACACATTTTACCACGACAACTTCGGCACGGTAAACGGTCGCTCTCGTGAAGGTTACTGACTGACTTAGCCCACAAGCTAATGTTAACGGTTAGCCGCGCTAGCCCAGCGATAAACCTCTCAACGCGCGTCGGTTCGGGCAACGTTCTCTCACGAAACGGCGCCGTGTCGCATTAGGGAGAAAAGACTGCGTGGAAGACGTTTGAACGGAAAACCCACGTCGTAAGGAAACGATAATAAAAAGGATTAAAGTCACTCACCGTGCGCGCGAATAAAAGTGCCGGATCCGCACCGCTCGTTACTCAGCGACGAGTCGCGAGTTCGCTCAGCCATGCACGCGCAGGCGGGGGAGGAGTTTTAAAGGGAAGCCCCGCCCCCTGGAGGCTAGCGTGGCCAGTGATGAATGAAAGCCAATGGGGCGCGTGGGCGGTCCGCCTAATCCTGGACGTAATAGTATGAAATCATCAGTGTTGTGCAAGTTACTTGCAAAGTGGAATACACTATACATTACTTGTTACTGGTATTCAAATATAATCCGCTACCTTACAATATTACTGTCTCAGAATTGTAATCGTTACATGACTTCTCTAACTTTTCAGTTACTTTCACCAAAATAACTTGATATTCTAATATGAGAAGAAAAAATATTGCAGATCATTACATGCCCGGTAAAAGGTGATGGTTTGTAGCATAATGATTATGTGCTAACCAGGCTACAAAAAATATGATTAGTATAAGTCAAAGTCAAAGTCAACTTTATTGTCGTCTCTGCTATATACTGTACAGATACATAGAGAGACGAGACGACGTGGCTCCAGGTTATTTCCAGTGCAAACAAACAAAGAACAGTAGAACAGAGAATAAATAGGCGGTGGCACGACTAGGCACATGGAATAAACAATAAATAAGTAAAAATACTAAAATATACATTAAACAATATACATTTTAAACCAGACAATATACAGTATACATTTTAGACTAGACAGGGATTTTTTTTTTTAATATATATATAGAATTAGAGGCTGGCAAAGTAAGAACTTAAGAGACCATTCAAGAAACATTAACAGCCAAAATGAAAAATGACTAGAATTTGAATAACATCATTATAGAGGTGGAATAAATATTAAGTCTAGGCTTGTTCATCATTAAACAAAACAAAACTGTATCCCACATTAATGCTTACTATAATGACAGGAAAAGATGCATTTTTCTTACGGTTGTCATTCCTTTATTCTCGTTGAATTCAAGAGATTCACAACGTAAGTCATGCATAATGCTCGAGGTGTTTATTTCAAAATTGCTAGTGCTATTTCTCGACGTCGGTAGTTCTTCAGGGTTTGGGCAAAGATTGCTCTTGACTAAAACATTCTTTTTGTCTTCATCCCTGACGAACTCAAAGTAATGCGCAAACGTCCACTTCGCAAAAGCGCTGTCTTCTGCCATCTCACCGGAGAAGCAAGCCTTATGTGATGCACTGTGCAAGGGGCTCAACTAACTTTTGGTTAAACTTTTTGGTTAAAAGGGCTTTGTAACGCACGCGTTACTGAACATGTACCGAGTAAAATATTAGTGAAAATTGATAAGTAGTGCCTTGCATTACTACGTTACAGCAAAAAGTAATCCGTTACTGTAACTCGTTACTTTTCTAATGCGTTACTCCCAACACTGGAAATCATGTGCAAAAATCAATAGGTAAAACCCACCTGGACAACGGGATTTGCCGTGTATAGTGCTATCGTGCAAAGGTGTCTGGAACGTGAATGACAATTTACATTGTTTAGTGCAAATATAGAAGTAAGATGCAAGTACTTTAAGATTAAAATAGATTTTTTTTTTTTACTGTTAACATGTTCATTTGTACTTTTTTTAAACATCTACAAAACCATCATCTCGGCCTCAAAATCCGGAGCCACTGCATATTCAGGATTTCACAACATGATTCTGGAAAGCGAGTCTGGCAAACATGAAAAGTAGGGCTGGGTTCAAAAAATCGATTCACCGATCAATATCGATTCTCATTCGAAAAATACGATATCGATTCCAAAATTCGCGGGTCGATCTTTTCCTGCGGCTATGCACTACTTCTCACGACCGCGCAAGGAGAGCTATGAGACCGGCGAAACCAAACCGAATAGAGCCATGGCTGAAGCTGCTCCGCTCAAATCACCGTCTGACCTAAAGGCCGATGTTTGGCAACACTTCGGTTTTAAAACAAGTTATTAACCAAGCAAAACTAGTATTGACGCAAAGAAATCTCTAAATAAATCGATATCGAATCGAATCGAGAATTGAATCGGATCAAGAGCTTGTGAATCGGAATCGAATCGATGCAGGAAATCAGCAACGATACCCAGCCCTAAAGTAATTTTGCAAAAACAGATCAACTTACCTAACAAAATGAAACAATTCTATGCTGATTAACAATGTCGTGTGTAGATGTTTCGTTTTGTTTTGTCCGATATTTTATGCTATAGATCCAGAAAGTTTACTATAGAAGAATAATAACAGTTACTTCTACTTCTCATTTAAAGTTTAAAAGTTTATATTTGTATTCTACTCTAGTTTAAAAGTGTATATTTTTTATTCTATTTATATATTTTATTCTATGTGCCTTATTTGTTCATTGTTCATTGTTCCTTGTTCTTTGCACTGTTAAAACTGGAGGCACGTCGTCTCGTCTCTCTGTATACTTGTACAGTATATAGCAGAGGTGGCAATAAAGTTTGACTTTGACTTTGAATGCTACTTTGCTGAGTTATATTAAGGCACCTGAGCTGCTATGTTAGGCTATATGCCGGGTAATATGAAGACAAAACGGTAGGCTATTTGAAGGCAGCTATGAAGGCCATACGAATCCAACATGAAGGCATCTGTGAAGGCTGTATGTTAGGCTTCATCAAGGCATCGAGGAGGCAACTATGGACACTATATGAAAGTGAGTGATTGTCACTGTGAACACACCACAGCACACAGTGCACCACAACCAAATGTGACCAATGTATTTGACCCGTCCGTGAGGCAGCAGTGGGCAGCTGACATGGGGACGGTACCTTGCTCATGAGTACCTCAGTGATACCAGTGAGGGCCGAATTAACATAGTGTGGGTCCGCTCGCACCCACACCCCAGCAACACACACACACACAAACAAACCCACGCCCTTACCTTGCCAAAGGGCTACTTTCTTTTTCTTTCTTTTAGCGCAACCACTCAAGTATTGGCCATCCATTTTTAGTTTTACTGTAGCCTATGCCACGAGATTATTGGACGTGCACTGTGGACGAACTTATTCCGATCGGGGGGAGGGGTATGCAGTTGTGATTAAAAATGTTTTTTGTGTTCACTCTTTAGAAAATTCTTTTTTTAAACGATTAATGTATGCATAATTTCCAGTGAATAATATAGAAATTGTGAAAAGATATTTAAAAGTCTGTATTTGTGCTAAACGATAGGGCCCCCCATTGGCTGGGGCCCTTGGGCACTTGGCCGATCAAGTCTATGGATAATTCAGCCTTGGGTCCTGGGATTTGACCCGTCAACCTTCTGATCACGAGGCGAACATTCTAACCGTTACATTACCAACTGCCTCACATGCAGACACCTGTAAAACTATTTGTCAAGATAAACGAGTCAGCTACGTATATGTGATGTTATATAAAAGCATCTATGAATATGTTTGGGTATATAAAGGAATTTATGATGGCTACGTTAGGCTATATAAATGCGTTTAGGAAGGCAGTGCTAAAAAGGTGCTTCTTTTAGCTTCTATGGAGGCTTTATCAAGGCATTTAGGTGGTATCTATGAAGCTATATGTAAGACTTCATGCTTTGAAACATGAAAAACTAAGGTGGTTCTTTTATGACATCAAGTCAAATAAAAGTAAAATCAAATCAAACAAGGAATAAGATGGTATGAGATTTTTGAGAATCGGAGCTACGGTTCAAAAGTTACGAGGCAAAACGCAAATTTTTTAGGAAAAATGCAAAATAGCTTATTACAGCGCCACCAACTAGCAGAGTGGTGTGATTTTTTTTGCCTGAGTAGTGGGTGGGATACCGGACCTACCTGCCAAATTTCAAAGCTGTAGATTTTACAGTTTTTTTTCTCCACAACACGTTTTGAGGCAGAAAAAATAAATAAATAAATAAAAGTAATAATAATAATAATACTACTAGTAATAACGATTCCAATAGGGTTCCACGCAGTGGTTCCACTGCATGGCTCCATAATAAAAAAAATAAATAAAAAAAAACATTGAGGTTGTACGAGCTGCCCACTGCTCCTTCACCAATGGGACAAATGCAGCGGTCACACTTCGTTGTGGTGCACTGTGCTGTATTCCCACTGACAATCTCACTTTACTTTCTTTTTGTAATTGGAGATAAAATGTCAGAAATAAGACACACTAGACATCCTGTCTACTAAATCAGCAAACTGACCACAAGAGACAGATGTAAGCTTGAAGTATGGTACATATTTATTTTCTTGGCTTCAGGTTATGCATTGATATACTTGACAAAGAATTTACCCAGTTTCCCTGGAAACCTGATAGGGAGTATTTACAGTCTAAATGAACCCGACGTCCACGTCAATGGAGGAGCACAAAAGCAAATTAAAGGCCAAATCCATTCCTGTCCAATTACTGCGTTTCAATTGACTTAATGCAAGGGGGCAGAGATGCAACACCGTGTACGTACAGAACAGGCTGTGCAGCCGTTACTGGCTATTAAAGGGAAGGACAAAATAGGAAAATTTAAGACGTCTGCGTTTGGTAAGGTTGTAATGGATCTACGCATGTAACTGAAAAACATGGACAGTTCAGGGTGAGCATAACGAAGCAAACATGAACATGTTGGTCTGTAACAGAATCAGGCACAGGTTGTAGAGTCCGAACGAAAGCGTACGGGAGGAAAAATAAAACGACTGATGGAGAGAGAGCGCATACAACTTCCTCCATCTCTCTGACGACACACAGAGGGGCCATCTGGTCCCCAGACACTAACCCACAAACACACTAATTATGACAATCGCTCTGGCTAACATCACCGTCTTGTTTTTACACTCCCAGAACACGCAATCAGACCATGAACCAATGAACAACAACAGTAGACAAAGTGGTTTAAAAAGAGAGAAACAATCAATAACTTAAATTCTTAAATGACAATAAATTAAAAATGCATCTAGTGCCTCAGATAAAGAAAATTGTTTTAAGAAAATCAAAGAAAGATGACAGTACAGCGTTTTAAGGGCCTAAAACTAAAAAAGTGTGAAAACTTTGTGCTTATTAAATATACCAGTGAAAACAGCCATTCACAAGAACCACAAGCAGAGACACGTAATAATCATGTCAAAACTGAGGCAGACACAAAAAGAATAACAATACTACAGTATTCACAAGAGAGTAAAGAGAACGCTACTATTAACTATTAATACGAATGCAGAGACTCAGTCAGGGACATTACAGTTCAGATCAAATGTAAAAGCAACAAAACGAACGAGCAAAGGTGTCTGGAACGTGAATGACATTATACATTAGGCAATTTACATCGTTTAGTACAAATATAGAAGTAAGATGCAAGTACTTTCAGATTAAAATAGATTTTTTACTATTAACATGTTCATTTGTACTTTTTTTTTTTTTTTTAACAGCTACAAAACCATCATCTCGGCCGCAAAATCCGGAGCCTCTGCATATTCAGGATTTCAAAACATTCTGGAAAGCGAGTCTGGCAAACATGAAAAGTAATTTTGCATAACGTCAGCAGCAAAAACGGATCAACTTACCTAACAAAATGAAACAATTTTATGCTGATTAACAATGAATCTAAGTGCTAAAGCTTTTATGCTTTAAAAGAAAAGAAAAAAAAACCCCTTGCATTTAATGCCATAAGCGCCGATTAAAAGGAGTCCTCCGAAACGCAGGACATTTTAAATTACAAGTAACTGGCGCCTTGAACCCTCAAATACATTCAGATCACAAACGCATTAAACTTTCAAGTAAACCCTTCTCTCATGGCTCGAACAGTTTGGCACGAGGACTTCACAGCCTGAGCGGCGTGTCGGCCAACGGCGTTTTTACTCATGTCATCTGGTCAAAAGCGGTGCTGTCCTGTATCTGATGCGTTGCTTCATTCTTGAACCAGTCCGGCTGCCCGCTGTGAGAGGAGCCGTGTCATTCTGCTGCCCTCATGTGGACGAGGAGCACAGCGCAACCTGCTGCACCGTCCCCAGGTCTGTCAGTAGCTGTCTGATGCGGTGTTTCAGCTGCGGAAGGCGGGCCAGAGGGTCCGGAGGCTCCAACTCGCCCGTGTAGTCCAGCCAACTCTCCAAAACTGGAAAAGGGAGAAAGAGAAAGCCACGATTCTGAAAACCTAAAATAATCGCCATTTTGGAGACAACACCAAGAGCCCTCTAGAAATCCCACAATACGCAGCGTAACGTCCTACGGGTGAGTGCCACTGCATGTGGCACTTATATGATCTACTTTTCCTCTTGTGATTTCGGGTAGTAGCTACAAAATCATTCGCTACAGTCATAATTTAATTAAAAGTATAATATCTGATGCCCCCACTCTCTTATTAAATGACAGTAAATAGTGTGTGATTTAGTACAGAGCAAAAAAAAAAGTTTCTATACAAATGTTAATGTTTTTAAGGCTGGGTTCCCAAAAAAAAAAAAATCACCGTTCAATGTCGATTCTCGTTCGAAAAATACGATATCGATTCCAAAATTCGCGGATCGATCTTTTCCTGCGGCTATGCACTACTTCTCGCGACCGCGCAAGGAGAGCTATAAAAACGTGAGACCGGCGAAACCGAAACGGAACAGAGCCATGGCTGAAGCTGCTCCGCTCAAATCACCGTCTGGCCTAATTTTATAACCAAGCAAAACTAGTATTGACGCGAAGAAATCTCTAAATAAATCGTTATCGAATCGAATCGAGAATTGAATCGGATCATGACCTTGTAAATCGGAATCGAATCGATTCAGGAAATCAGCAACGATACCCAGCCCTAATGTTTTTACACCATTTCTGACACTATTAACATTTAGTTGTTTGACATCTAATAGTATTCAATGACGTCAGTATCAGTGTTTCCATTAAATACCAAGTAAAACGGGAAAAACTGATTATTTAACCATGTTATGAGCACTGTTGTGGAGTTTGTCAGTTCTGTTCAAAGTGTTATTTGTAACAAAAGTTTATGTTCATCAACTTTGTTGTGTTGGTTGGGGAAAAACAATCAAATAACTGAAGGAAGTTCAATTCACCTTCTCATGTCAAGTTTGTTTGTGAAAAATCTGAATCAAGGAATATGTGGATGTTTGCGTTTATATCCAAATTAGGGCTCGGCCAATTAACGGCACCATTTTTTTTAACTGTTTAAAACCAATATGCTGCTGAAATAAACTAATTAAACATTTGCTACTTAGGATCCGAAGCAGCTGCCTCTTTCTGTCCGAGGTCAACACCCTGCGGTCTGGAAGAATATCTAGATTAACAAAAGACGACGTTATGAGCAGTGAACGTTTCCCATTGTGACAGAATGTCCCTGAACTTTTTGTGTGAACATGACAACGATTTCTCTGGATTAAACAAAGGCTAAAAGCCATTTTGAGTGAGTGATTGTCATTGTGAACACACCACACAGCGCACAAAAGGAAATGTGACCTCTGTTTTTAACCCATCTTTCTCAGAGCTTTCTCTCAGCGCTCGTTATTTCAACATGTTTCTTTGAGATCGCTAGTTTAGCTGACAAGATGGAGAGAAATTGCATCTTGGCATTAGTGGTAGCGTTTGAAATTGTTTCGAGACGAGATTGGACGCATGAAATCTTCTCCAGCTGCTCCGCCATTTGTGGCGTGTCCTCAATTTTTCTTTGGCTAGCAAGAGACAAGTGACCCCGATGAGCGCAGGACTGTTCTAAAAGTTGAACCGATTTCAACTCGATGCTCTCTGAGCGCTGCGACCAAAAAACGTCTCCACCAGCGTTTTTTTTTTTTTTCTTCAGCGCTCTGAACGCTGAACTCATAGGATTTGTATTAAAACAGGTGCTGCCGGCGGCAAAAACGTTTGGTGGACACAGGCCCTTAATGTGGTTAGGTTATCTACGCTTGTCTACTGCACGAGTACGTGAACCTCTCCGTGTGCGTGGTCCTGTCAGAGCGGTCAGCATGCAGCCTCACCGTCCAGCTCCCTTTCAATCAGGTCCATCCTGTGGCTGACCTCGTCCTGCACTGCCTCTATGTGCTCCAGCAGGTTCAGCTGCCACTGCTGGTGCAGCAGGAGGTCAGGGTCGGGTTTGGGGTCACAGCTCACGGGGTCAGGCTCCTCCTCCTTCACCTCGAAGCTCTTCTCCCTTTCGGCAGCCGCCAGCAGCTTCATGCGACACTCGAGCTCCTGAAGAGGCGAACCGTCAGGTCAGGTCAGATCAGCGGTCACTCACAACATTCCACATGAATAGTATTAAATGTTCCACAAGCCAAAATGAGAAAGCAAGAATTTATGAAAAGTAACTAATGATCATAGGTCCGGTCATACGACACATTTGTGACCCTCCACGACAAAACCAGTCGCTTGTCACGGAGGTTTCCGAAAAACGAGCGTTTATGTTGCGTGGGGTAAAATTTTGGATTTTTTGTTTTTAGTGTTTTGAAACAGTGGAAGGTCTATACTGTACTGTTGTGAATAAATTTCGCTGAAAAACTTACCCTTTCCATCCTAAAAACGTGACTTTCTTGAGGTGAGGAATTCAATTCCAGCAGAATGTTAAAAGTTTCTGTTTTGACCGCTCTACTCCAATATTTACGGTAAATCCACTGATTGACCAAGCGTCTGTGAGTGCTACGGCGATAGTCAACGTTAACTCAATTTTGAAAATTCGCGACAAGCGACTGGTTTTTGGTGTGCAGAGTCACACTTGTCCAGAGCAGGTGATAGCTGGTTTTTAATAGAAAATACGCATGTTACTAATTAAGAGTTCTAACGAAGACGTGTGAACGGTAATTTTACAAAGTAGAAATGACAACCTGTCTGTCAAAACTGCTGGCTCTTTTCCACCAACCAATTATCTATAAACACACACAATAACCCTAGCACGTAACACTGATCATGTGGAGGATTATATTCAGCTGGAAAATGTGCTAACGGAAGAGCTCAGTTTCTGTCAAAACCACTTCCACAAAGAATATGTACGAGGTCCGGTTGATGTTTTCACGTTGCATCGAGGCTATGGGCCGTCTGCTCATTGAATCTATG
>JAVGVS010001469.1:0-20327 GCA_032718565.1 Distichodus sexfasciatus
GGGTCATCGGACTGGACAGTGTCTTTGCTTGTTTGCAGTCGACTGTTTGCGTTTTGCCGAGTCGCTGACTCACGATGCAAAACTTTGGTGAGGTTATTTTTTTTTTGCTGCATCACAAGTAAAATGCTGTGTAACACAGTTAAGACGCTGCACCTAACACACTCGTGGCCAAGGACACATGACGCAGCTGGGCTTGAACCCGTGACCCCCCCGAGTCAGAGCTGGAGTGGCGCTAAGTCACCCGGCTGTTAGTAATTACGCCAGAGACAGAGTTTCCACACGTTACCGCGAGTGCACAGTCCAAATAAAAAAACAAGAGGCACTATGGGTAATAACTGTGTAATAATCAAATGGAATAAAAGATGTTCAGATTCAGCCGTGGTCATGTGGAACCCTCAGGGTGGAGCATGTGCCACATCGTTAATGAGACTATTAGTGCACACACACACACGGACGCACGTGCGCACGCACACACACCATTACTTGGCGCCCTACGCTGAGGAGAGACGAGTCAAAATAGAGAAGGAGAAAGACACTAAGACAAAGAGAGACGTGAGAGGTGAAGAGTGGAGAGAGGGGAGAGAGGGATGGGAGAAAAAGAAGAGTGGAGAGAGGGAGGGGGGACCAGTAGAGAGGGAGCCATGAGCTAATCTGACCAGTAGAGAGAGGGGAGCCATGAGCTAATCTGACCAGTAGAGAGGGGGAGCCATGAGCTAATCTGACCAGTAGGAGAGGGAGCCACAGCCACCTGACCAGTAGAGAGGGAGCCATGAGCTTAATCTGGACCAGTAGAGAGAAGGGAGCTGCGAGCCACCTGACCAGCAGAGAGGGAGCCATGAGCCACCTGACCAGTAGAGAGAGGGAGCCGCGAGCTAATCTGACCAGTAGAGAGGAGCCAAGGAGCTGATCTGGACCAGCAGAGAGAGGGAGCCATGAGCTAATCTGACCAGCAGAGAGGAGCCATGACATCTGACCAGCAGAGAGGCAGCCATGAGCCATCTGACCAGTAGAGAGGAACCCAGGAGCTAATCTGACCAGTAGAGAGGAGCCAGAGCTAATCTGGACCAGTAGAGAGGGACTCAGGAGTTAATCTGACCAGAAGAGAGGGGAGCCATGAGCCACGTGACCAGTAGAGAGGGAGCCATGAGCTAATGTGACCAGTAGAGAGGAAGCCATGAGCCACCTGACCAGTAGAGAGAGAGCCATGAGCTGACCTGACCAGTAGAGAGGGCAGCCATGAGCACCTGACCAGCAGAGAGGGAGCCGCGAGCTACCCCTGGACCAGTAGAGAGGGCAGCCATGAGCTACCTGACCAGTAGAGAGGGCAGCCATGAGCCAATCTGACCAGTAGAGAGGGAGCCATGAGCTAATCTGACCAGCAGAGAGGGAGCCAAGAGCTAATCTTGACCAGTAGAGAGGGCAGCCATGAGCGATCTGACCAGTAGAGAGAGAGGGAGCCAGGAGCCAATCTGACCAGTAGAGAGGGAGCCAGGAGCTAATGACCAGTAGAGAGGGAGCCATGAGCCACTCCTGACCAGCAGAGAGAGGTGGGGAGCCAGAGCTAATCTGACCAGTAGAGAGAGGGACATGAGCCAATCTTGACCAGCAAGGGGAGCCATGAGCTAATGTGACCAGCAGGAGAGGAGCCATGAGCTGGCCCCACCAGTAGAGAGGAGCCATGAGCTAATGTGACCAGGCAGAGAGGGAGCCATGAGCTAATCTGGACCAGCAGAGAGGGGACTCAGAGCCACGTGACCAGTAGAGAGAGGGAGCCATGAGCTTTACCAGACCAGTAGAGAGGGGGAGCCATGAGCCACTGTGACCAGTGCAGAGAGGGGAGCCAGGAGCTGACCTGGACCAGTAGAGAGGGGAGCCATGAGCTAATTCACCAGTAGAGAGGGACCAGGAGCTAATCTGGACCAGGCAGCAGAGAGGGAGCCAGGAGCACCTGACCAGCAGAGAGGGCAGCCATGAGCTAATCTGACCAGTAGAGAGGGGAGCCAGGAGCTAATGTGACCAGTAGAGAGGGGAGCCAGGAGCTAATCTGACCAGTAGAGAGAGGGGAGCCATGAGCTAATCTGACCAGTAAGGGGAGCCATGAGCATGTGACCAGTAGAGAGGGAGCCATGAGCACGACCAGGGCAGGAGAGGGGAGCCAAGTGGGCTAATCTGACCAGCAGGAGAGGGCAGCCAAGTGAGCCACCTGACCAGTAGAGAGGGGAGGCATGAGCTAATCTGGACCAGCAGGAAAGAGGGGAGGGCAGAGCTAATCTGACCAGCAGGAGAGGGAGGCATGAGCAATCTGACCAGCAGAGAGGGGAGGCAGGAGCCAATCTCGACCAGTAGAGAGGAGGCATGAGCTAATCTTGACCAGTAGAGAGAGGGAGCCAACATGAGCTAATCTGACCAGTAGAGAGGGGAGGCATGAGCTAATCTGACCAGTAGAGAAGGAAAGTTAATCTTTTATTTTATCATCAAATTGCATTTGCACATTAAATGGCCAAAACGAACCCCATATTGTGCATTGAAGGACAAAGGTCCAGCAGGTGGGACAGAGTAAAGGGACAGAGCTCTAATCCTGGAGGCTTGATCTTCCTGCTGTGTGAGGTGCATGAAACACGCTGGAACGTTTGAGACTCAGACAGACCAGCAGACAGAACCAGAGTGGCAAGCAGACAGACGGCCCAAAGATAGACACTTGTTCTGGACCACACAATTAGATCTGCTTGTTTGGACTCGCTGAGACAGAAGCTGATGGTTACCATATTTGTTGTTGTCATCAGGATAAATACAGAACTCCCGTGGGCTGCCCAATTAACCAGAACTGTACGGAAACCAGGGGGCAGACAGGCGTTCTTGAGTAACTGCAGTGTAAGACCAAAACCACATTATTATTAATTATTGTTATTAATATTAATTGTTGTTATTCTTCTTATCATTATTATTGTTATTATTACATTTATTAGTAGTAGTATCCAAATGTTTGCCTTGTGTGTCTAACCTTTAAACTTTAAATTATTATTGAATGTTTTGCATTTCAGTATATCTTTAAAATCAAGATATAACACTTAAATGCACAATATTGTCTTTATTCTTATTATTAATCCCCCAGGGGGAAACTTAGAAGGTCAACACTGTACAACAATTAAGACAAGACAAGAACAGGACAGGCCCCAATCACGCTAAACCTATTAAACCAAGTAATTCCATGATGATAATAATAATTAAAAAAAGAAAAAAAAAAAAGAAGAAGAAATTGTCAATCACAGATAAGAACTAAACATTATTACTCAAATGTGCAAGATCAACAGGGGTCTCATTCAGAAATTTCACAGCAGTAGGCACAAAAGATGGGGTTGGTTTCGACTGTTTCAGGTGCAAATGCAATTAAATAATACAAATGTTTAATTTAAACAATTTTCTTTAAAAAACACAAATTGTTCTTCATGAAGAGCTGCCTTATTTCCTCTATATGTATTTTTACTATTGTCCTTTAAGACTATTTTAAAAATTGCTCACCTAATTAATCAATTCATTGACAAAGTAATGTGACATTAAGAACATCTAACCCCTTTATCTTGTATCGTTTTGAATAATTCAGTTTATACTTTCTCTAAAATGTGCGCTCAAGAACTGTCATCTACCCTGTCCATTTGCCGTCTATTTTTTGTTATTATTAGTAGTAATAATAATAATAATAATAACAATGCTGATGATTATGATTATTTACAGTCAAAGCAGTTTTACATGATTTGACACCCTGCACTTCCTTATCAAATGGTTTTGTTATTGTGAGTCTGAGTAAGCTGCCGACAGATCAGACAGACGGGCGCTGGTTGAGTTAAAAGCGGAACAGAAGCAGGAACAGACACGACGCGCTGCCGTTTTGGTACCTTGTGGCCTTCAGAGTTGTTCTTTTCTTTAAGTGGAGGAACCCACATTGCGGCGCGCGTCTTTGAAGCTCGATTCTGCATCTGCCGAAAGCGATGCCAAGCTCGGCTCCGCTTTCGTCTGGTCAGCAACCAAGAAAAATGCAGGCCAGATAAAGTAATTAACACTCACTCATGCTGTAGTTAGGGGATTAGCTGGCTACGGGGAGACAGTAAAAGGAGCAGAGAAGCTCTAAATGTAGGTGAGAAATGACTTGTGACAGACACACACTTTCCATCTGTCCATTTTGGTTTTGCTTCATGCAGCGTCTTGCGTGAAACACCGTCTAAACTATTGAGAAATTTGAGAAGTTTTTCAGTTTCAATGCCGATGCCGATACTTGGGCTTTGGGAATCGGCCGATACCGAGTACCGATCCGATACCAGGGTCTTTTTTAACCTTTACAGTCCTACGAGAATTTGGGGCATTTGTCTTTACCTTTGTTATTAGACTTATTCTAGAGTTTGTGTAGAAGTTAGCCATACACACCTTGTATGTTGTTGTGTTTAGGACGTCAGGACAGTGTCTTTTATTGGATGAAGAGATATTTTATGGCTTAGTATTATCAAGAAAAATAAGGTTAGTGCAGGTGGACACACTTCTTTATCCATTTGGAATCCATCTGGATATGGAATAAAATGATTTTATAACAAATAATGCATCTTTCTATATTGATTTTTTACTCTCTAACACTATAGAATGTAAAAAAAAAAGTTTTTCTGAATAATTTACTCATTTTAACCTCATTTTGGACTCGTTTTTGACATAACGGCGTTCCACACAAGAGTCGTTTGGCCTAACGGCGTTCCACACAATAACACGTCAAACTCGCGTCTCGGAATAAACAATGAAAACACCGAGTAAACGGCTGCGTTGTGAGTAGAACGCTGGTTGTTTTAGCTGTTTATCAGCTAATATATAAGTTTTGTCTGTAATAAAGGGGGAGATTTGACGGAACTGGAACGCTTTTGTGAACGTTGGACTTCCCTGTGAGAGACGCGCGCGCTAACAAACACAGCGAGGAACGCAAAGATGCAGAGCAAGAGCTGGTGGTGTTAAAGAAAATAAAAGAATATCATTTGCTCATACATATAGTTCTGCTCATTGTCATTTCTAGATGTAGGAGTTAGCGTGAATGTCGAGCGAACTGAGCGTGTGCGCGTATGCAACCGGAGAAAACCTACAATTTACAGATTGGCTCCATAGATCGGCCCAATGCCACCGATACCCGATCCGGCTGTTTGAGTCGTTATCAGACCGATATCCCATCCACGTATCGGATCGGTGCATCCCTAGATCATTGGAAGTCAATTCTCCAGCTATGACGGAGGAAACATTTTTAAGAAACGACACTTATGGGACCATTAGTATTCACGTAGCTGTAACAACTTATAATTGATGGCCGCATCCCTGAAAAGAAAGTTTTGCGATGTTTTATTCAATCACATTCCTCTCTCCTATGGAAATAATAATAATAATATCGAGTATACTAATGTTAGAATACTAATATTGAGAGACATATATGTATATTGCCTCAAGCAGTGATCACGGGGCCCAAGCACGGAAGTCAAACAAAAAGTGTGAACAAAAATTCCAAAAAACCCTCGAGAAAGATAAGCGTCATCTGTATATAATTTTTGCAGACATGTTTCTCTATGAAGATGTTGTGGCAAGATGAGGTGTGGTTTTGAAGAAGCTGTCAAAAGATGCTTTCCTGTTGCTCAACTGACTGTTATTGGTGGTTCTACGGGGTGTGGCATCTCCGATAAAAGCGGATGGAGCCACAGCTGAAAAACATGGCAAACATCCACACAACTAGTGAAATATGCAGAGCTAAGTAACCAAATCCGTGAAGCAACTGCAGTAAAGACACAGACAAGATAAAAATAGACACAAACAGACAGAAATATAAGGGTGGGGATGGGGAGCTTAGGTTGACAAAGAGTGTGTGAGTGTGTGTTTGCGTGTGTGAGCGAGAAGAGAGACGGACAACTACATGTACAGAGAGCGAGGAACAGTTAGATAGATACGCAGAGAGCGAGAGAGCGAGAGCACACGTGTCACAGCAATGTATGAGATGGAAAGGACGAACGGCCTGGGTGGAAAATTTCCCTAGTTTTAATCAATACTTAAATCTCTTATGGCACAGTGTGTGTGTGTGTGTGTGTGTGTGTGTGGGCATATGTGTGGGGCATGTGTGTGTGTCCTCATGTGCGTTTTTATCTCTGCTCTGGATGGATGTCGGGGTAAGCTGCTTTTCCGGGCGGACGGATCGAGCCATGGGTGGGAGGAAGAGATGGAGGGAAGGAGTGAAAAAGAGAGAGGGAGAGGGATGAATAGATGGATGGACGGCACAGTTAATGGATTGGCCTGGGTAGGCAAGCAGCAGTTACATAACAGCTAAATCACGAGGAGGGGAGGGGGGTAGAGGGCGGGAAGATGAGAGAGAGAGAACTCCAGTTCTGAGATGGGAAAACAGAATGAGGGACATACAGAAAAAGGAGGGAGAGACGTGAGGAGAGAGGGAGAGAAAGAAACAGATATGGTGTGGGGAGATAAAGAGAGAGATACAGAGAGTGCAAAAAAATTAGAGATTGGTGGAGTTCTATAGGGAAATAGGGAGAGGGATAGAGGATAGAGAGATAGATTAAGAGATGGAATGAAGGGGAGGAGAGAGAGATGGATTGTAGGGAAGTCGAATTTTTGGAGGTTGGAGCATGTAGGGAGAGAGAAGTAACGAGACAGAAGTAGGGATGGGAGGAGGAGGAATGGAGGGATATATAGAGGAGGAAAGGAAGGAGGGAGAGAGAGATGTACAGAGGGGGGAAAAAAAGACAGACACTGCCCATTCTGACTTCTATAAAGGTGTGTGTGTTTACACTGTCCGCTGTGTTCTATGGCTTGCGTAACACGGCTACAGATAAGTGAAGTTCTGCCCAAAGGTCAAACTAGTTGAACTTTTGCATGCTATGTTGTGACGTCGTCTTGCGGAAGAAAAAGGAGGAGAATAAAAGAGTTTTGGTAGTTTCATTTGGTTTCAGACACAAAGACATTTTCTAGACCCATCCATCCATCCGTCCGTCCTTCCATCCATCTATAAATGAAGATCTCAGAACTTTCCTACTGCTTATTAAAACAATCCTGTATAGGGAGGGGTAGAGAGCAAAAAAAAGAGAGGGAGGAATGTAGAGAAAGAGGGTAAAATTTGATTGACGGATAGAGCGAGAAAAACAGAAAAGGAGAGAAATAGAAGGATGATTATAGAGAGATAACGCGAGAGGTTAGAGGATGAAGGGAGAGAGAAGTAAATATAGCTATAGGCTGCGAGGGACAAAGGGATGGAGGAGCAAGAGAGCGAGGGATGTACAGAGGAAAATGGATGGATGAATATAGTGTCGGAGGGAGAGCGAGAGCAAGTAGATGAAGTGTTACATAAAAATGGAGTGAGAGTGATTGAAGGATATAGAGAGAAAAGGAAAATTGCCAGGTACAGGGATGGAGAGAGGGATGGATAAGAGGGAAAATAGAGGGGGAAGAGTGACGAGGCGAGGGATGCACAGAGGGAAATAGATGGAGTGCGCTGGAAGGAGAGCGAGAGAATAGATGAAGTGTTATATGGAAATAGCGTGATTTACATTACTGTGAGAGAGAGCAAATCACCCTACAGTATGTTAAGGAAACTCTCAAAGATTTCTGGAATTAAAGGCATGAAATGATTAAGTTTTATTCCCTCAAGCGTCACTGCTTTTGAAGAAGTGGCTGATCGTGTTACGTTGAGTCCAATTCCGTCAGGAGACAGGGAACTGTATGAGACGATGAGTGTATCAGTGTCTTCTCACTCATCCCCCCGCCACCTCCTTCCCTCTCTCTAATATTTTTGCCTGTTTGGAGGCATGAGTGAACTTGTCTGGAATGTGAGGGTTACGGCGTGCGTGTGTGTTTGTGCACTCTGAAAGAGTATCAGTCTAATCTGGTTTCTGTAAAAGAATTAGATGATGATGGTGAACTCAACATGACGCGCTCGGTTGAGATATGCTTATCTCACTTCTCTGAGTTTTTTTTAAAAAAGAACTCTTTTCCAAAACAGGAATGTAGCGTGGATGTTTAAAAGACACTAGTGGAAGATTTGAGGACAATGTTTTACACGTTTATGGGGACATCATGTGAAGCTAAACGGTGTTCAGGTGAGAAGGTGGTCATTTTGTGTTACTCTCAAATTGTACTTGTTTAAAACGTGGAAAGTTCTAGTAGCAAGTGGTAGCACTGTGTAATCTATACTCTTTAAACCTGTGTTTGTGGTTGGTGCGCGCAAGTGGGCTCAAGGAAGTGCCGAGCCCAGAAATGTCTTAATGGTTAGTGTTTAACTCACTGCAAAGTAAATACTAACTGATAAGAAACCAATGTTTGGGTAGGAATTTGTGAGGACCTAATTGGTCCCAAAAAGAACTGAAAACACGAGATCTGTCAGTTGTGTGGCTTTGTGAGGACATTTTGGTATTTGAAGACCAATCCCCTTAAGGAAAAATGCTTTAGTAGATAATCTTCCTGTATTTATTTTTCAAAAAAACAGTGAAAAGATTTGCTTCTGGTTACTGTGGATGATGTTAAGTCTAAAACTAAACATCTAGTATTTATTGAAGTGAATGGAAGTAAGAAGTGAGAGGAAAAAAATAATAAGATGATTGGCATTGGCAAATATGGAAATTATGGCGTCTTTGGCACATGTTCCCCTGCAGTGATGAAGGTGTGAAACAGTTCATATGTTGTGAATAGAGTGAGAGATTTAGAGAGAATTGAATCCAAAAACATTACACTTGCCTTTGTAAGAATTTCAGCTCGTACTCAAAATTCTGTGTTGGCTTGGAACCGTTTTATGCCCTGCCTCTGTGACATCAGTCTGATAGAGCTCCACTCTGCCAACTCGGCCTGTCCCGCAAAGAAATGGGCCAGAACGCATTTGGAACGCTGGGGTTTAGAGAACTAAATACGGTTGAATTACACAGCAGTGTAACCCCTATGAGAACTCGGTGCAGGAGTTCAAAAGTGGAGCCGGTCTGGAGCAATAATAAAAGGCAGTGGGAATGAGAGGGAGAGAGAGTGGGGGGATCTGTCGCGATGGTATGGTGGCGTCCTTCACATCAGGTTCAGACTATTTTGGCTATTTGTAGATGTGAAAAAGTGACCATATTTTTGCTCGTTTGGCTTTGATTAGCCAGTGGTCAAATAGTGCCTGCGTTCTGGTTCTTTCTGTGTGTGTGTTTCTCTGCATGAGTGTACCCTCTCCCTCTCCCTCTCTTTGGGGTAGTGGAGGTTTTCAGGCTTTTATGAGGACCGTATTGTCCTCTGAAAAAGAGAAAAACCTTTGTCAGATTTGGATGTCTTTGTGAGGACCATTTGTGCATGTGAGGGCTAGTCTTCCTAAATAAGTGCATTTGTAGAAACTGGTCCTCACAAAAATAGCAAGGTGTGTGTGTGTGTGTGTGTGCGTGCAAGTAGCCTCCTCTGTCATCAAGTATTGGCTTCTGTCACTGTGTGGGCCACATGGCACTGGTAATGACCAGTCCTTTTACCCTTTCGAGCCTTCCTCCTCCCCTCGGCATGTCTCGGCTGTGATGTCATATCCTTCCTTCTCTGTGAAAACAAGCAAGCTCTACATCTGGCAACAGCCTAGGCCCAAAAAAGTGCATTTAAAAAGAGGAGGGAGAGCCTCAAGAGCGGCCCGTTTCCTTTCTATGGCCTTGTCCTTTGGCCGCCGGCTTCTCTTCAACTGTGTTACATGATATAATAGCGACAACATTGTTACGAAAGCTTTGATAAAAAGCTGAAAGCGGTGAAAACATTAGGCACACATAAGAGTTACAGTACACCTCAGTGAGAAGGAGCGTCGGACTTTTTACAGGAAAACATGATTTGTCCGATTTTTGTAACTTTTTGAGAACGTGAACACTGGTCCTCATAATGAATATAATGTGTTTATACAAATTATACATGGTTTTTTTCCTGATACTATGGTTAAAGTTCGATCTATTGTTGGTATAAGGAATAAACCTCACAAAGAACGGAAGATGTGTGTACACGTGTCGGGGGTTCAGGGGACCGGGTTGATACGCCCGGGGTATGCCAGATTTTGTTGTGGCTTTGTGAGGACATTTTTATATGACGACTTGCCTTCAAAATGCTTTTTAGAAAAGTACGTAAAATTATCTCAGAAAGACGTGAGTAGGGGCTGGATTTGAGTGGTTTTGAGAACCTCATTGACCAACTAAATGTAGGAAAACCTGAGATTGTTGTGGCTATGTTTATGAAAGACCAGTCCTCGTGAGAGAAATGGTTTATGGGTTTTTACCTTCAGTAACTGCATTCATGGAAGTGGAGTCTCACAAACAGTCGTGTGTGTGTGTGTGTGTGTGTAAGAGCAATCCCAGAGGAAGTTCCTTGTCCCGCTGGCCTGGCCGCATATAGAACTGTGTCGGTAAACAGCGCGACTTCACCACGGAAACTCGGAGCCGTTCTGGGTCAGAAGTGCAGGAATGCGCTCGTTTTGCGCATATCGTCACTGCTGCGATGTTCCACATTAAAACGTGAGTGTCACTATGTCCTCAGACGGTTTTACTTTCAAAACATTAGTGCTCACTAGTTTTATTCCTTTTATTCGTCACAGTTTTTCATGGCCATTTGGGCAAAAGGCGTTAATATGCGCAAACTGTGCGCAATCAGTTCAGAACTAACACGTGAAAAGTATTATGCGAAATCGACTGTTGCGTGTCTGTCCAAATTAATTTACTCGTGAGTTGTAGGAGTGCATTTGTCCTCTAGAGAAGAACCCGGAAGAGAATTTAACCTTGCCATCAAGTCATAAAATAATTAATCTGATTAAAACGCTGACATTTTACGGTGCGTGGGGCTAAAGGGACGTGAGTCTCCTTGCGCGTGAAACGACTTCATCTGTGAGGGGGAAACGACCCCAAAATGACAGGAAAGGCACGCAATATTCCTCAAACATGAGAGAAGTGACAGAAACAGACTGTGATGAATATGTTGTGAAGTGACTCTGTGTGTGTGTGTGTGTGTGTTGTGTAGAGAGTCTCGGCGGGAGGCTGTTCTACATTTAGGCGGCGGCAACCTAAAATATTTTAGCGGCTTTGATGTTTCCGTGAGTGAAGCCGCGCTCGGCCTGTGATGGGTTTATTAGTTTAAAGCCGCGTTTGAACACGGTTTTGTGTAGTTTTACGAGCAGAAGTGATGTGTGTTAACAGCCTGCAGCAACCACTTTATTTATTTGGAGAACTGACATTTAAATGTCTTATATTTTAAAATTACATTCACCTAAAGAAGGCACATTACAGCTAAAGAAGCCGCACATAGATCACTCTGGGGGGTTTCTGTGTGTGTCTTTTTCTGTTAGTGTAGGTACGTGTTCTCTCTCTCTCTCTCTCGCTCTTTGTGTGTTTATCTGTGCGTGTTCATTTTCTTTGGAGTATGAAGTATGGGGCTGTTTGAGGATTTTCCTAAAAGACAGGAAACTATAAATTTGTCAGAGTTTGTTTTTGAATTGCTGTGAGGACACTTTTGTATGTGAGGTCTTCCAAAGGAAAACACATAGAAAAGTTGCAGGTTTGTGTGTGTGTGTGTGTGTCGCTCTTTTGCTGACCCTCTTGGCTCATTACTGAGTCCCTTGTGCTACTACATTGTTTAAGGTCACTGAGCTTCTTAAGACTGATTTACATCCTGCTGTGTCCAATGGCATAGCGACCAGTACCTGTCTCTCTTGCTCACGCACGCACGCACGCACGCACACACACACACACACACACACACACACACACACACACACACACACACGATGCTGTTCACACAAACACCTCTGCATATTTTAATACATCACAGCATTGTTGTAAACATTATTTTAAGCTGTTTATTGAGGGATTGTGACATTTGAAACAATCCCTCTGATTAAACTCGTCAGCGTTCCGCTGGAAATGAGCCGATATGCAGAACCTTTAAATGCTAGTACACGTTAAAAGGCCTCCGAATGCAAGCCCTTGCAGATCTAAGGTTGCAGGACAAATATCAAAAGTTGATCGATCAGGTTTATCAACTGACCTAACCGTTGGTTTACGAGGTTATAAGTGTACCAGTCCTGAGCCTTTTTCATTTTGAGCATGTATGTGAGTGTACATGTGTGTGTGTGTGTGTGTGTGTGTGAGTGTACGTGTGTGTGTGTTGCTCATTCAGATCATTAGGGGCCGGCCTTTTCTTTTAGGGCTAAAATTGTACCTGTCAGCCAGTTGCCATGGAAACGTTCACCTTTTCATAGGTAAGGTCCATTCAAGGTTAGAAACAAACCTGAGCTCTGAAGGAGTCTTGAAGGGTGCCTTCCCTCTCTCTTTCTCCATCCCTTTATTCCTCTCTCATTCACTGTCTCAGCCATACCATCCATCTCTTCCACCCCTTCTCCTTTCCCTCTCATCTCGTACTTTCCTGGCAGTATATGCCAGGGTGATGATGACAGCACTATCTCTCGCTCTCTCTCTCTTTCTCTCTCTCACACTCACACACACACCCTTGTACTTATATGTGACTCTGCACGGCAAAACCAGTCGCTTGTTGCAACGGAGATTTCCGAGAAAAACGAGCGTTTATGTTGCGTGGGGTAAAATGTTGGATTTTTTTGTTTGTAGTGTTTTGAAGCAGTGGAAGGTCTGTACTGTACTGTTGTGAATAAATTTGGCTGAAAAACTTCCCCTTTCCATCCTGAAAACGTGACTTTCTTGAGGTGAGGAATTCAATTCCAGCAGAATGTTAAACGTTTCTGTTTTGACCGCTCTACTCCAATATTTACGGTAAATCCACTGGTCGACTAGCGTGAAGATATTTCTCCGGAATCCATCGCCGTCTCCCGAGTTCAGTTAACCTAACGCAGGTAGGCTATCCGTGTGGCTGTGAATGCAGCGTAGGCTACCGTAAATGCAAACGTAGCCGCGACCGCACCAAGCGTCTGTGAGTGCTACGCGATAGTCAACTTCAAAGGCAGATTTCTCCGTTTCTCACTTGGCGTGACAGGAGAAACCCGACTCCTTTGAATGTTGATATCTCAGTCATATGTCGTCCGATTCATTCCATATAGGTATCGTTTTGAAGCTTGATTTATGCCCTTTCATGAAAACATAACTCAATTTTGAAAATTTGCGACTAGCGACTGATTTTGCCGTGGAGGGTCAGTAGTAGTAGTGAGGACCTCCACTGACTTCTATATTACTGTATCTACATAATACTCCACCTAACCCTAAACATAACCCTAAACATAACCTCAGTAACCAAAAGCTAATCTTACTACACTTTTAGTTTTGCAAATAAACTTGTATTTTGTAACAGCAGTTTAAAGAAGTGAGGACCACTAAAAAAAAAAAAGTCCTCACTTCCCAAAAATGTCCTCACTCTGCTGATTAAAAACTCATTTTGGTTCTCACTAAGTAGCAAATACAAGAACACACACACACACACACACCAGCTGTCTGTCATTTCCATATTGTGCATCCCAACATAACCGACACGTTCCTTCAGGTGCACTAGACTGAAAGCACAAATGCATTCTGCGTGGGAGAGGGAAGGTGGAGTGTGCGTGAGTGTTATTAACTATCGGGCCACCTTGGCCTTTTGTGCATCTGTGCTGTTGACCTCCTTTCTGCCTTTGATACTGAATGCCATTTTTCCTACATGTAGAAGAGCCTGCGATGGCGTCGTCTTAAAAAGGTGAAGTGTGTGTGTGTGTGTACACAGCTTTTGAAGTTGCTGTGAGGACCTGAGTAGCTTCGCCTTGACAGACAAACATGGGGTTTGTCAGGTTTATGTTTCTTTTATGACTTTGTGAAGATGTTATTTTTTCTTTTTGAATATTTGTCACTGTGTGATCTGATTGACCCCTTAAAGATTGGAAGAAAATGTTCTGATGCAGATTAGAGGTTTACTTGAACACAGTGAAGGCCGAATGATTTGTTCAGAACTACGAATGATGGGAGTCAGTCGAAGTACCTCAAAAAGATAGCAAGACAACTGTAAATGTCTCCTAAAAGATAAGTAAACATTAGGGATGTGACAGGACCATCAGCTACACGAGACTGAGTTCATGAAGGAGGCGTGAGGAGATTTTAAGACTATTTTAAAGAATTTGCACTGATTAAAAGTGAGTGATTACTTGTCAATGAAATGTGGCCGCCGCGTTTGACCCATCATTGAAGGAGCAGTGGGCAGCTGACTTGAGCAGCGCCTGGAATCATTGTTACCAGTGGTACCAATGGTATCTTTAACGGTCTGGGTTGTGAACCGACAACCTTTCGATCGCGGCGTGAAAGCCCTTACCGTTAACACTACAAACTGCCCCGATCGCTGACACATATGACTGGAATATGGCCTTTTATTTAGCTGAAAGACATAAAAAGTCAACAGCAAAAAGTGGACCGTCCTTTGTACGATTCCTCCTGCATCTCATCACTCCAAAAACGTACCAGTAACCCACCACTCGTTTTCTTGTTGCTCATTTTGGCATCGTACTGGGAAAACGTGCATTGGTATCTGGCATATGAACTTGGAACCATATTAGCGACCTGACCGGAGATTAAATCAGTCAATCAGCGCTCTCTCTCTCTCTCTCTCTCGTTCTCTTTCTCGGCACATTTATAATGCAGTACCAGTGAACAGGAGCGTGGAGATGCGCGCGTGCAGTCAGAACTGAGCGTGTACAGACGTCACCTTTCACTCGTAAGAGTTGCATCCTGCGCTCTGAATTTTGGCACCAAGATAACACCATACTATTTTGCGAGACAGCTTCTCACCTCAACGAGAAACACCGTCACGAGCTCTCGTGGCATGAGCTTAAATATACTTGTAGAAAGACATATCTGGTCATTGTGGCAGTCAGAGGGGGTACCTCTCAGAGCAAGACATGTCACCGAATGAGAGTTTATGTGCTGCTGACACTGTAAAAACGGGAGTTAGGGTGTTTTTCACACTTAGTCCGTTTCAGCCCCCAAAGCGAACTCAGATCGATTAGTCGGCATTTTTTACGTAGACGTGAACACACCAAACGAACTCGGACCCCTCTGAAACGAACCTCCCGATGTGGTCTCAGTCCAGTTTGTTTTAAGTCCGCGGTGCGGTTCGTTTAACTCGCGCCTTGTGAACGCAAAGCGCTCCCGGTTCGCTCCGACGGTTTTAGTTCGAAGTAAAAAAAAAACAAACAAAAAAACTAGGCAGAATGCAAAGCAGTAAAGGTCTGAGAGCTCCATAAGAAGGAAGTATGAACAGAAAAAGGACCGAGGCCCCGTCTGAGCTGAAGTGGAGCAGAACGAGAACCGAGTCCCCGTTCAAACGAACTCACAGTGTGAACATCAAAAGAACCGAGTTCCCTTTCTGTTGGTCCACTTTGCCCGCATTTACACTGACCAGGGAGCTCAGCAGGAGCCGCATGATAAGACGTCACAGGTCACGCCCACTAAACGAACTGTTGTTCGTACGAAGCCTGCAACTTTTAGTTTTTCCTTTATTTCTTCATATGCCTTCAATTTGTTTTGTGCACTTTCCAATTTCTGCTGAATCTGGACGTCCATATTGCTAAAAGAGCTTTCATTTCTTCCGCGCTCCACGTTACCGGACTTTGGCTCTCCGCCATTTTCTCTTCTAATGCTACCTATCACTCCGCCCACCTCTCGTGACGTCACGGGTTCTCGGTTCTAGACCAGCAAAGTTTAGGGGCCGGTTCGGAGCCGGTTTTAGGGCACCGGCACCAATTTCTGTTCTGTGGAAAAGCGCGGCACCGGTTCCAAAACTGGGAACCGACACGGGAACCAGAGCAGTGGAAAAGGGGCTTTTTTGGACCACTTCTAGAGGACTGAGTTCAGTTCCTTTAAAGAGAACTATATGTGAAAACACCCTAAGATTCCATGGGTCATGGTAAATGTAAATATACCCAAACTCTCTCTCACACACACACACACTTTCTCTAGCCAAATTTGCAAGTCACAGCAGTCCTAAGACACTAATAGGAAGCTCAAATGGAAACCATCACGCTTTCTCTGTTTTACATGTCCATTATGCAGTTCCCGTTATCACAGTCGTACCGCTCATATAAAGACGGATATCCTTTAACGAAAATAATGACCTCATGGATAAATAGTTCTGGAGGTACTTTATATTTGAATAAGTAATTATACACGCTGATGTTTTACACAGATACTCGGTGCAACAGAGACAGGTTGTGAGAACAGAAAGACTGTGTGCTGAAAGTGCTGACTGCAGCTGGCCGAAAAGGATGAAAAGAAGTTTAGGAATCACTTATTCATTCATTTAGACATTAAAGGAGCGTGACGCTCTCCCCAACTCGGAGAGCTGCTTTAATGTGGGTGTGGAGTGCAGCAGTTACTGGATGACAGCGATGAACAGGGGACAGGCAGAGAGAGAGAGAGAGAGAGAGAGTGGGGGGGGGAAGGAAGCGGAAATGGAAACTACTGCCCGTACCTTATGTTCACAATTATCTCACCCAATTATGTCCTATAATATTTGCCTGCTGGTTATTTTCAGTACACGAATGAGAACACAGCTTTAAAAAAAAAAAAACTCAAGATAGGGCTGTGCAAAAAAAAATCGAATCGAATTGCGATTCTTTCTGTCATTTCAAAATCGATTCATATTTTTTTCAACTAACGCAATGGCGCTAGTTTACATTTTCCCCCCGACACGAGTTCAGCTCGCCAATCCTGTAGGTGGCGCAATGTGGATATCTGCTCAGCTAGACCTGGTGACCTTCGTGTGAACATGTAGGAAATGCAGTCAGTATGTGTACACGCGTAGCCGGGGCTTTATAAAAAAAAACTGAAATTTTTTCTCCTCCCAGTTTTCAAAAATAGCTCTAGAATCTGGATAAATACGCAGAACCATGTCAGCCATGTCAGAATCCTGGAAAAAAGAACCCAGGACCTTCTCGCTGTGAGGCGGCAGCGCTAACCACTGCGCCACCAGGAAAAGTAACTCAAAACGTCAATTTGGAAACAAATTTATCGATGTATTGAATGGTTTATTTAGACCGTATTGAATTGTGAGCCCAAGAATCGGAATCGAATCGATTTTCTGAATCGTTCACCCTACGATCTTAAAACCTTAAAACATCATTTTAATAAATAAAAAGTGACCGATGGACTCAACTTAGCAATGTTTTTTATTTCAGTGTGGCGTGTGTGTGCGTGCGTGTGTGCGTGCGTGTGTGTGTGCGTGTGTGTGTGTTGGCTCAGCGCAAGTAAAGAATGTGTGACTTCTCTCTTTGGCAGTGTTGAAAATATTTACAGAAACGAGGGAGTACACTGTGAGACTGAACAGGACAGAAAGGAATACGCGTTCGTCTGAGAGAAAGATGATCTCTGAGGCAGACAGGAACGAGAGAGAAAAGGAGAGACGGAAAAGGACAGCGCGAGGGAGAGCCAGAGAGAGAGAGAGACTGAATGATGGAGGAATTAAGATAGAACCACAAAAAGGTCATGAGCAAATTGCATGTGGCTGTTGAAATCACACACACACACACACACACACACACAATCTAGCGGCTGCAGCACGACGCTGCCGTTCCCACAAACCCAATGTCGCATTTCCACTGTCCAAGGTGGTTTTTGTTTTTTTTCCTCCTGACAAACATTCTCCTTTTCCTCCTTCTAGTGTGTGATGAGTCACTTTCACTTATTCGGCCACGGCGTTGCATTTGACAGATGCAGAAGGAGACGGGCCAAACCACGCAGATACACACGCATTCCAGAGCATTACCGTTTCTGCGCGCTGACCGTGTCTCGGCTTGTCTCTCATGTGTCCAGGGATGTTTACACACTTTATCTTCAGCCTCCACTTTGTGCAACACACGGAATGCGTGTTCCTTCACGTCCCTTTTGCACACCTCTCCACGCAC
The DNA here is from genome assembly GCA_032718565.1 of Distichodus sexfasciatus. Classification (NCBI taxonomy): domain Eukaryota; kingdom Metazoa; phylum Chordata; class Actinopteri; order Characiformes; family Distichodontidae; genus Distichodus; species Distichodus sexfasciatus. Next base: position 17,876 of record JAVGVS010001469.1, read on the forward strand.
TGGCCATTTTATTAGGAACTGCCGTTTTGTGCCTGTACTCACTGGACCGTTCATTAAGTCGACCGTCCTTAGCCGCACAATGAAACGAATATATCCGTCGATGATTTTAAAGCTACAGTGCAACACGTCCAATTTGAGGCTACGGTTCTTGCTGAAGGGTTCAAGGCTCGTAAATCTCAGGTTGAGCTCAGGAATAAACCTGTGAGTGATCCGACGCCGATACGTGGGCTTTGAGGTGTCGGCCGATCCTGAGTACCGATCCGATACCAGCGTTTAAGTGAATTAAACACAGCACACAGTGCACCGCAACCAAATGTGATCTCTGCAGTGGGCAGCGGCCCTCGTCAGCACCCGGGGAGCAGTGCGTGGGGCAGTTGGTGGAGTGTTGCCCTCTAATGGACAAACGACTCAACAGCAACACACCTTTAGTCATTCATTCATTTTGTGAACCGCTTAAGCCCAGTCGGGGGTCAGAGGGACCGGTGCCTAACCTGGGACTACGTGGCGCCAACACGCCGCAGGGCACACACTCACGCAATCGCACTCTCAGTCACGCCTTACGGGGCCAATTTAGAGTCACCAGTTAACCTATAGGGCATGCTTTTGGACTGTGGGAGCAAACCGGACCACCCGGAGAAAATGCACGCCAAGACGGGAAAAGCCTGATCGAACCCGGGGTCTTCTCACTGTGAGGCGACAGCGCTAACCACTGCGCCACCGTGCCACCCATAACCTTTAGGCATTTACGGCATTTATCAGAGGGTCTTATCCAGCGCAACTTGCACTTTCTAAACACAGAGCACGGCACACGATGCACCACAACGAAATGTGACCCATCCGTGAAGAAGCAGCGAGCAGCTGACGTGGGACGGTACCTTGCTCATGAGTACCTCAGTGGTACCTTTACCGGTCCGGGATTCGAACCGGCAACCTTCCGATCCCAACTGTTACACTACCAACAGGGACGGTCTACGTAGAGCAGCGTCACAAGGCATTTGCCCTGTTCGTTGTTCCAAAACATTTTATAATGCAGTACTTTTAGCCAAATTACGTCACTCGGTTTTGGTTCCTGGATTGTTTTTCATCACCTGTCATTATTTTCTGCCAATTATTTACGCCAATTTCCCTTTGTTACCTAGACAGTTGATCTCTTCCTGAACTCTCGGAGGAGAACAGAAAATCTCTAGATAAATCTTCAAAATAATCTCCCTGCTTCCCTCCCTCCCCTGCTTCTCCTTTTGTCTCGCCAAGACAGACGCCGGAAGCTCGCACCTTTTATAGGATTTTTTTTATTCCGCGGAGTCGCCGAGGCCTTGAGAGGCCAGAATTGAATACATCCCCATGGCTTCAGTTTTGATTGATTTTGGCGGCCGACTTACTTCCTGAGACTTTCCCCGAGAGCTGGAAATAAAATTCTTTTCAGTGTAAAGGAACTTTCATATCCAGTTGTCACCCAGACGCCCCGAAACGGATGACGGCTCAGACCCGGGCCCTCTTTACTTTCTGTCTGTCCTTTCGTATGGACGTTACTTTGATGAACATTCCCCGCAGCTTTCCTGTCAGCATCATCCCGAGGCAGGAAAATGGATGCTTGTTGTTTTTCCGGCTCCCCCCTCCCCTTTTCCGGAAATCTGACATGTCTTTTACAGCGAGGGCTTGGCCCTGCAGCTCCCAGATGGCAGATCAATCCTGCAACCAACCTTATTTCTTACTCCAAACACTTTCCTTTGGCCTGGTTTCACCTCAACAACACACACACACAGACAGATGTATACTGTAGTATAGACACACACTATTACTTTGCTCTCCGAGGGTTCGCTGGATGAAAGGCAGGCCGTTTCCCGGGAGCACACTGAACATTTTTATGGGAAAAAAGCGAAGGAAGTACAAGTGAATCAGGTAAAACACGTTATGGGAAGTGATGAAAGAGTGAGGGAGAGAACTAATAGAGAATGTGTGAAAGAGGGAAGGGGAAAGAGAGACGAGGTGGTTGTAGACAGGTGTGTGTGTGTGCGCTTGTGCTTGTGAGATCAGATTCCGTTTCTTTCTCAATGGTTTCTCTCTTCTCTCAACCGAACAGTATTTGTCTTTGTGTCTACAGCGACTGGTGTTAGCGCCTCAATTAATACAGGACGCAGGGTTTATTTACAGTCCCATTTACAGTACCGTAAATAAACCTGCATAATACCGGTCAAAACTCTGGACAGATGGATGGATGCTTGGATGGGTAGATGGACAGAGTTAAGGTTGGAGTGTTGAACGAATGAACAGATGAGTGGATGGATAGATGGACAGACAAATCGGACGAACAGACAGACAAATAGATACACAGGCATATAGACAGACATACAGATAGACAGACATACAGATAGACAGATGGATGGATGGATGGATGGACAGGCATATAAATGGACCAATGGAAGGATGGATGGACAGGTAGACAGACAGATAG